>VDFB02281492.1:20510035-20676914 GCA_007258455.2 Sequoia sempervirens | reverse complement strand
ATAAAAAACTTGTATGTCTGACCACCTTAACATGGTCAAAACTTCATGAAATTCAATTTTTCTTTTTTTAATCCTATATTATATGAAGCATAGAATGTGATGCATGTTTTGGATTCAAAAAATCTGATACCGTTTGAAAGCTATATATGTTTTTCAATCAGTCTATCAATCAGGACTTTAGTTGTAATTTGAATAGAAAATGAATAATAACTACTTATTAAATTCAAAGTAAAGAATAATTTATATTGGTGGAAATTTGTGAATCTACTTTAAAAATCCTTTTTGTTTCATCAATTTTGGGTAAAAAAAATGTCATCAGCCACATACCCATCATATTGTCACTTTTTGGCCCATCATAATCCTACACATACCCTTCCATCGCTCCTACATAAGCCCATGCAACTTTGCAACATTCACCAATAGGATAGTCAAAATAAAAATTGATTAAAGGAATTAACTAGACAATGAAACATGGTTTTAGAATCCTAACACCATCCTCCACAAGTTCCCAAAAGCACAAGATCAAACACCCAAAACAAATGTATCAAAAGATTGATTTACAAGCCATAAACAAGGCTTCATTAGGCCTGTACAAGGAAGCTTTCAACTTGTCAAGGCACACCCCAACACCCCTAATGCCTTTATAAGACTCCAATAGGTTCCCCAAGACCTGTTCCATGCTTTCCATCTATTTCTAAATTACCTCATTAGTATTTAGCTACCTCATCACTTATGTTGTCTATTTATGAAGCCTAGAATGACATATATATTTCATTTATTTTAATGGATACATTTTTGAGGAACTAATATTCATCTCATTACCATGCTATAGGTAAAATTATCTTCCATGACAAAGAAATGAACAAGGAAGAAAGATCTAATAGATGAAGAGTATGAAACCTTCAAATAAAAGGAGAGAGAAAGGGTGGTGACATATCGTGAAAAGAAGAAATTGGAAATGATTGACAAAAACAAGCCAATTGAAGAGGAACCTCAAGCTTCAAAAATAGAAAATAAATTGGAAGCACAAAGGGAATGAATTTGAAAGAGTCATGCTAGGAGAGATTCAAATACCATAGTTGGAGACACACCCTCTACCACAAGTGAATACGAAGGGACACCATTAAGCACAAGTGAATATGGAGGGACACCATCTACCGTAAGTGAGTATGGTTGGACACCATCCACCACATTTGAAGTTGAGAGTACATCATCATTCATATTTGACAAAGAAGGTATGCCATCATCCCCACATGAACCTCAAGGTATGTCTTCTATTCCACCCTCGATCAAAGGTACGCAATCTAGCCCACCTCAATTAAATATTGATGAAATTGCTAATGTTAAGATGTATGTACCTAGGAGAACACCACTTAGAATTTTGCATAGAAATCCAAAGTTTTTTATTAATATTGATGAGGATATTTTGTAGCACATGAAAGGTAAGATTCTAGAACGCGCTTGTAGAAGATATGCTGATAAGATTTGGCAAATATTCTTTGAAAGGATAAATGAGATCGCAAGATGTCAACTATTTGTTAAAATGATGCGGGGTTTAAAGTATAGAAATATTATGAAGACTCTTGGGTTGAGAGCATCAAATGCATCAAGTGAAAACACTATTGTGAAGAATCTAATGGATGCTTATGAGAGTGTGGGTAAGACCTCATGATCAAAGGATAGTAATGTCACCCGACGTGTCATTACATCGACTTTGGTAAGCTATCAAACTAAGAGATCTCATCTCATTAAAAAGACAAGTGAAAAAATGGGAATTACTAGAAATTTTTTATCAAAAGCCATTCAAAGGTGGAAAAGAATTGAGGGCACTGATTCAAATGAATTATGGGCATTCTTGGGAAGACTGCCACATAAAGATAAAAAATTTGTTGAAGCATTGAGAAAAATAATTGGAGATTATTGGAATAATAATACAAGGCCATCTCCAAATCAAAGGGATGTCATAAGAAGGAGAATCGGTAGTTAGAACCGTGAGCCACATCCAAAGAAATTTTTGGATACAACTCAAACCTAATTTGTTCATAAATTTCAAAATGATTATCCTCAAATTATTATTTCTCAAATATTTTTTCAAATGCTTAAACCTTTTTTATGTAAAGATAAATCAAACACACACTACTTGTTGTTGTATACTACATATTGAATTCAGTAACCATTATGATGTTTATTGTTCTATATGTTTAGATTTTCATACTAATGATGTTTTGCAGGATTGTGGTATAGAAGCCCCACCAAAATATTCAAGAGAGTTCTTATCAAAAAATTTATGTCAAATAGAGGATGGCCAAATATTCTATAGGACAACATGCGTGGATGGTTCATGAGAGTGTTGTGGTGGCTTGCAACGAATGCGAGTATGTCAACATATGGAAATCACATATGACGTGAGACATAAACTAGTAGATTTTGGGAAGTATAAAATAGTGGCATACGCTACAAAATATGGGTCTCAAGCAAAAAGGTGTGATTTGGTTATTGAGAAGATTCTAGTGTATTAGTTTATGTCCATGTTTCGTGAGAATCTAGTGTATGAGTATGCATGGTATACCCATAGTGCCTGATGGTTGGACATGTAATTCAAGCTATGCAAGGACACCTTTCCAGTTGGTAGCATAGTATCAGTGGTTGAATTTGTAGAGAACTACACTCTACAACCACAGTGTAAGGTGCAGTCATAGTATTACAACTCCACACAAGTTTTGATATTTGTGCACATAGTATTCATTCATGTAGTTGATAGTATAGAGGACCAAAGGAAGGTATAAAGGGAGTATCACTTTTATATGAGTGATGATCACACACATTCTCCAAAGTTCGTGCAAGGTTTCTTATAGATGTTCTATAGCAATTTGGCTTGGAGGGACATAGCATATGGTCGGCATATAATATGGTCAGATAATTGTGTAGCATAGTTCAAGAATGCACACATGTTCTACTGGTTGTGCAGGATGCATCTCACTATAGGTGTTCAACATATGTGGAACTTTTGTGAGGCTGGGAATGGAAAGGGGGAGCATGATGGTGCAGGAGCATGTGTGAAAAGAGCATTAGTATGAGAAGATTTAAAGTATAAAGATAGTGCAAATTTGACAGATGCAAGTTCAATCGTCGAGTGGTGTAATGCTTCAATGGGTCCAAGTAATGAAGGTACATCTTTAGTTCATAGATTTTTTTGGTTGATGGATGATACTAACATTGCACCATATGAGGATTGTTGTACACTAATAGGATCGAGTGAGGTACACTCTTTCCTTAGCTCAAATGCAGGTTCATGGAGTATCAATACATGTAAGATGGCATTATTTTGTTCTTCATGTACAATGCAAGCCTAGAATGATTGTGGGTCGGGGGAGTGGGTTGACAAATGGTTGACAAGTTATCTTAGCCCACTTCACACATATCGCCCTCCGACAACATTGGAACTAACATAGATGGAATCATTGGTTGACTTTGACCATGTATCAAAACTAGTTCAACCAAGTAATATATCTGCTTGCTTAGTTTTTGAAATTCCATATTGTTATCTTACTTTGTACTATATTTGTAATGTTGACTAATTTCAAGTGATTTTCTGCACATATCAATGCAGGGCATGTTTATGTAGTTATTGTAGATGAAGAAAATGAAGAGTGAGCGAGCTATTACTTGTGTCATTATGTTGAGGCCAAAAAGTAATTGGAAGCCCCAGTTATAGATGGAGAAAATATTGAATACCCTATAGGCTTAGTTGTTGTTATTGGAACATGGCTTAGAAAGTACCCACATAAGAGTTAAACACTGGCTGTTTGAGGACTTTGACATGCATTGTAAGATTCTTCATTACTCGAACCTTGTTGTGGCATCCAATGTTCATTTGAGAAAATATGGAGGTAGACCTTTGAACAAGACCTTGTGGAAGGTCTGTGAGTCTAACCATGATGCAATACTTGACACAATAAAGAGTAGAACAAATTCAGATGGTTCATTGGATTAATTTGTAAGTATATGCACAATGGTTCTTATTAATTTATACTTGTATCCATGTTAATTTATTTGATGCCAATGCTATCTTCTTATTTTACTTTTCATATATGTAAGTAACCTGGTAAACATTGATTGGTGTCCCCTTGCATAACACTTAGATTTATGAGCCATCTAAGAGAATCTCAGGCATAAAAGCGATGTAACATCCCTATTTTGATGATCTTGACAAATCTCAATTATGATTTTCAGCCATTACAAAAGTGTGTGCAAAGCTTGGTGAGGGAATTTCAAGCTATTCATTTGAAGTTAACCTTATCATGAGCACCTATGATGTAGACATTATAGGACCATCTCGAATTTCAAGATATTCTAGATTCATGAGAGGTGTTGTGTGCAATAGGTATCTTGGAACTTGCAATGAAGATGTATGACCAGGAGTGACTAATTTGAGGGACTCCCATTCCTATCTATTACAAGTGGCTTCCATCTATTTTCATTTCATTTTGATTTTGGATGAGTTGTTTCTTTTTATTCTTTTACTTTGCGTACATCTGTAACTAAACTAGTAAAAATTGATTGGTCTCTCCTTGTAGAAAATGCTGATTTTTGAGCCATCAAAGAGAATCTTAGCCAAAAAAGCAATGCAACATCCTTATTTTCATGATCTTGACAAATCTCAATTCTGATTTGAAGCCATTATAAAAGAGCGTTTGAAGCTTTGCGAGAGAATATGAAGTTACTCATTTGAAGTTAACCTCTAAATGAGAACCTATGATGTAGACATTATAAGAAAATCTTGAATGTATGAGTGACATTGTAAAATATCTGTGAGAACATAGTACCTAAGGCATTGTAATGATATTTGTACTTGTAATGACATTTATTGAAATATTGAAATTTGGTGTAGGGGCACCAAGGTTATTGAGCAAATTTGGTTCATGGAATTATTTTAAGTTAGTAAATTGTGTTTTGAGTAAATTGTCAATTGAATAAGGTCATATTACATGGTCAATTGATTTATAATGTAATAAGTCATGTTAGTTACAATCTCAAAAGTTAGTCATGAATGGAAAGATGTAGAATCATTTGTAAAGGCTAGATTTAAAGCCTCTTGAAGGCTCAGAAACAATGTAATTTTGGTGCAGGAGCACCTAGTCTCCTAGTTGCAAAATTTCACTTTTTGAAGGTTGATAGGTGGTCAATATATTAGATCAAGGTATTTTGTGTTTATTTATGCTAAATAAGGTCAAAAAAGACCATTTGAGGTGTATTAGGGTGAGTTTTTGAGTCTTGATGGTCAAATGTGCAAAAAAATGCATTCTTGCTACAAAATTGTCAATATTTGAATTTGTAGCCTTTTGAAGGCAAATCTTTGAATTTGGTTGTAAATGTGCAAGAATGAGGTCTAAGAGTTTAATATACCATTTAGAGAGCTTGGTTTTCATGGAGTTCCTTTCAAATCCTCTGCTTTTATTGTTCCTATGGTAAATTGTTTGATAGAGTTGGTGGAATTACTTTTCTTAGTAATCACTATTAGCTCAAGATTAAGATTGTTAACCTTGAGAGAGTATGACTTGGGAAAAAGGCATTTAATATAATTCGACCCATTCCAATTTTTGTGCCTGCTGTAACTTGTGGAATGGGTCCTCTAACTTGTAAAATACATGCCTAACCTGACTATAATGTTGTGGAGTCAAGGTTGAGTGTTTGGAATGATGTTCTAGGGCTGTAGTAGGGTATTTTCATGATGAAAATGAGGGTTTCAAGTGGTGTTTTGAAAAAATGTGGGAAGGACTGTACATGTAATGTATTATTCATGATGTGTAGGGTCTGGTAAGTGTGTTTGGTGCTTTTTTTGGGTATGGAAAGTGCAGGAGATAGGAGTTTCATTAAAACCCCAAGTATTTTGCTTGAAATAGAGGGTTTGTTGTATTATGGGTGTAGAGGTCTTGGAACGGGAAAAAAATCATGGGATTTGAGGTTTTGACACATAACATACTATTTTTTTAGGAGTTTGAATGAAGATCTAGTGTTTAAAAGGTCATCTCTTTGTAAATAGGGCTAATTTATTATCCTTTATGCAAGGTGGTCTATTGGATCTTAATGATTGTACAAAGAAACATGGTATGATCTCTTGGTAATTTGTCTTAGGGTCTATGTTAAAGCTTGATTGATGTTTGGTTGGCCATTGGATGACCTTCTCTAAAAGACAAGCCCATTTGATGAGATTTGGAGACTATAAGTTAGGCAAGGGTTTGTTGAAAAACCATACTCAAAACTTCCCACAATAAACCAAAGCCTAAAACACGTTCAAAAAGGTCTGCACAAGCTTAAAAGTTCAAGAGATATCACTTCCCCCAAATATTTCTTCAAACCCTAGCAATAAACCACCATTTTCCACTAAAAAATGCACCACTTGACATCTAGGGCATCACCTAAAAACCCTCTATTCACCTCCCTTATGCAAAAAAATATGCACACATGTTTTATAACCATAACTAAGCCTTTCCATTGAGTTATATAAGCATATAGTGGGTGAAAGGCTTAAAATGACATTTTAATGCACTTGAAACCCTTAAAATAGGGTATACAAACTGACCCTTAGTAATTGGCTTCTAAAATGTAAAAATTCACTTGAAATCCAACCAAACCAAGACTAAAATGGAGTTAAGGCTTTTTCCCACCAAATTCCATCGAAAAAGAAACACAATCACCTTGTACAGAACCGTACAATTCAATAAAACATCAAATCCCAAAGTGCAAAAAGGTAGCAATCGTTGACGGGGTATTACTTAGATACCATGGTGCTTAAAAAATATTTTTCTAAACCTATGGGATTGTGATGGGGCCATTTACAATAAAATCTCTCAGTTTTTGTTATCTCAGAGTGGTTTTCTTGTGGTTTTTAGTTTTCAGTTGATGGAAAAAGTGTCAAATGCAAGTAATGGAAAGTTGCAAAGTGGTGCAACTTTCGTTTTGCAACTTGTGTGACCAAACGGACTATTCAAACATGTCTAATTAGGTATGTTTATTCCATAAATGGTCCTCTTTCACACCCAAACACTTGGAATCGCTCTGAGCTACGTTCAACCAAATTGATCCCTTAAGGGTCCAAAGTGCAAAATGGCTACAAACTTTAGCATGTAGCTACTCAGTTATCATGATGATTAGAAACTTCTCATATGATCCTATGGGATTGAATTGGGACCCTCTACAATAACCTCTCTCAGTTTTTATTATCTCAGAGTGGTTTTCTTATGGTGTCCAGTGTTTAGCTAATGGAAAAAGTGTCAAATAGAAGTAATGGAAAGTTGCAAAGTGGTGCAACTTTCATTTTGCAATTCGTGTGACCAAAAAAATTGTTCCAACACATCCAAATAGGTATGTTTAAATTAGGAATGGTCATCTTTCACACCTAAACACATAGAATCACTCTGAGCTACGTTCAACTAGATTGATCCCTTAAGGGTCCAAACTACAAAATGGTTGCAAACTTCAACATGTTATTACTCGGATACTATGATCCTTAGAAACTTCTCGTCTGATCCTATGGGATCATGTTGGGCTCCTATACAATAACCTCTTTTGGTTTTTGTTATCTTAGAGTGGTTTCCCTATGGTGTCAAATGGAAGCAATGGAAAGTTGCAAAGTGTTGTAACTTTTGTTCTACAACTCGTGTGACCAAAAGAATTATTCCAATGCATCTGAATAGGTATTTTTACACTAGTAATGGTCCTTATTCACACCCAAACACATGGAATCACTCTGAGCTACGTTCAACCAGATTGATCCCTTAAAGGTCCAAAGTGCAAAATGGTTGCAAACTTTAGCATGCTGTTACTTAGATACCGTGATACTTAGAAATTTCTCATCTAATCCTATGGGATCATGTTGGGCCTCTCTACAATAACCTCTCTTGGTTTTTGTTATCTCAGAGTGGTTTTCCTGTGGTATCCAGTTTTCAATTGATGGAAAAAGTGTCAAATGGAAGTAGTGGAAAGCTGCAAAGTAGTCCAACTTTCATTCTCCAAATTGTGTGACCAAACACTCTATTCCAATGCATCCAAATATGTATATTTACACTAGCTGTGGTACTTTTTTGCACTGAAACATGTGGAATCACTCTGAGCTATGTTCAACTGGATCGATCCCTTAAGGGTCCAAAGTGCAAAATGGCTGCAAATTGTTACTCAGATACCATGATGCTTAGAAACTTCTTGTCTAATTCTATGGGATCATGTTGGGCCCCTATACAATAACCTCTCTTGGTTTTTGTTATCTCGGTATGATTTTTCTATGGTGTCTTGTTTTCAATTGATGGAAAAAGTGTCAAATGAAAGCAATGGAAAGTTGCAAAGTGGTGCAACTTTCGTTCTACAACTCGTGTGACCAAAAAAACTATTCCAATGCATCCGAATAGGTATTTTTACACTATTCATGGTCTTCTTTCACACACAAAAACATGAAATCGCTCTGAGCTAAGTTCAACTGGATCGATCCCTTAAGGGTCCAAAGTGCAAAATGGCTACAAACTTCAACATGTTGTTACTCGGATACAGTGATGTTTAGAAAATTATCGTCTAATCTTATGGGATCATGTTGGGTCCCTTTGCAATAACCTCTCTCAGTTTTTTTTTATCTCAGAGTGGTTTTCTTGTGGTGTACATTTTTTAGTTGATGGAAAAAGTGTCAAATGGAAGCAGTTGAAAGTTGCAAAGTGGTGCAAATTTTGTTCTACAACTCGTGTGACCAAACAAATTGTTCCAACACATCCAAATAGGTACTTTTACGCTAGGCATGGTCCTCTTTCACACCTAAACACACAGGATCGCTCTGAGCTACATTCAACCGGATCGATCCCTTAAGGGTTTGAGTGTAATATGTTGAAATAGGCCATTCCATCTATTGTCCAGGCTGTGTCTTAGTGGTATGGGCCTGATATAAGTAGGATAGGGAGTATGAATAAGAAAATAGCATTGGTAAAGGCATTAGAAGAGATTACTAATGTTGCCCCTGTTCAAAATTCAAAATTGAGGCCCCTCAAAAGCAAGCCTAGAAGAGGTGAAAAGAAGAAATTGCTTGAAAATAAGTTAGAATAGGTTGGAAATAGGGTGAGGTTGTGGATTTTGATGTGTTCTAAAGGTTTTCAAGGACAGGGGAGATCAAAATTATGTTATGGCATAATGCCCTAGTTGGGTAAACAGGGGTTTTGAATGAAAAAGAGATGTCTGAGGGAGTAAAAGTGGGTAAAGTGATGAGGCAACATAATTTGGTAGTAAATTAAGTTTGTGCAGGAAAAATGAAAAGTGTTGGAATAGGTTTTGAGGTTTGGGTTTAGGTTTGGGGGTTCGGTTCACTTGTTAGGCCAATTTTTTTTGGAGGGGGGTTCGGTTCGTTTTGGGTTCGTTGGTACAAAAATCATGTAAAAACAAAATATAAATATATATGCAGCCTAGAAGAATGCATTAGGATTAGAATATCATATAACATCCTATAAAAAACAAAACCACCATAAACTTGATTGTCATTTAAAACATGCATCATAAATATTCATCATTGAAACTTGAATTGTGGTAGCTTGATATACATAGTCTATTTATGCTAGGGTTCAATTTGTATGATTTTGAAAAAAGAAGCCAACTGAGTAGAGTTATCAGTGTTCTTCATAAATCATAATAATTTGTTTAGTACACTAGCCATTTTGATGTCTTCTTATAGTCTCAAACATTATTTTGTATCATTGTTACATTGGTCTTGAGAGTGGTAGTTTAATATAGCTCCATAGTACAAAATCTGGTTTACCTATGTAGTGTAACAATGGCATAGGTAGATTTTTCTTTCAAAGAACCAAAGGGTGAGTGCACAATTGAAGTGTATAAACACATCTTTCTGTGATAGGGATAGGGTTGGATTGAGTTAATCAATGGCTCAATGCTCTGGGTCTCCAATAGATAACCCCTTGGTGTTTCTCTCCACCACTCAACCTATAGGTCCTAAAAGTTATTACGCACCCCTGGTCACTTGCCAACCCTGCTATCAATTCCAGTTTGCTGCTACCAAGCAGTTCTTGGTGCTTTTCCTCACATTCTCCATCTAGCCCTTAATCCTTTTAAAGAATAGACAACCTTTAAATCCTCCTAACTTTCTTTCAGGGGTGTGCTTAGGCTTCTATGGTTTCAAAACCATCAAGGAAGGGTTCTTGTTTAACCTCCATGCTTTGATTCTCCATCGTTATCACAAAACCCTAATCTAGGGTTTGGAAAGGGATACTAGGATTAGGCCTCCTCAAACAAGAAAAATTCTTAATACTCCTCTCTTCAACTGTTTGGACCAAACACCCTTCTGACACCCTAGCTCAAATCTTGAGCACTAACAGTTTCTTGAAGTTTTGGACTATTTTCTGTCCATACATAGGTATACCCTGTTCTTGCAAAAACTAGGGCTTTTCTTGCCCCTTTCTTGGACTGCTTTGCTTGTTCCAACATCCAAAGGATTAGCCAAGGACTCTGCTATCATAAGAACCTTTATGAAGGCTCCTGCAAACATTTCACATGCTGCTTTAACAAAAATTCAACACCCCTGCCACGTTAGGTCTGATTTTCAACCACCTTTTCCAAACTGAGCATCACAAGCTCGCCTAGGAAAATATTATATTTATGCTTCCAAAACTCTTAAAGACTCTTATATCTACATTATGTACAAGGATGGAGTCTAGCTTTGTTTCCACTACACCCATACACCTTGGTACATATAGAAAACAAGCTAAAACTCCATTTTTCTGAGATTACCAATCAAAATAGCAAAACAGGAAAACCATAATATTTACAAAATGAAAGAAAGCGATGGAAAAACTATCTAAAATTCCATAAGAAATGCTTCAAAAGGTTTATTTACATGCTATTCAATCCAACAAAAACTTTCCTCAATTCATTTCTTGCAACTATCACATGCAAGAACATAAAAACAACACTTTCACAACTAAATCACTGTTTCTCTTATTGTTCTCCTGAAACTGCCAACATTCAAAGCATATAACCCCTTCAAAAGGTTGAGAGATCTCTTTTACAATTCCTAGAAAATAGTTAGGTTTTCCATTTTAGCCTAAGAACGGCCAAAAACTTGTTTTTGTAAAACACGTGTTTTGCAACGTTTTGCTAAAGCTTAGGGAACAACCACAAAAAGGATTTCAAACTTATTCAAATTTTAACCTAAGAACCAAAAGGTCCTCAATCACAATCTAAATGGTGTTAAATACCTTACACAACAAAATAAAATTGATTTTAAACCAAGACTTCAAAATATGCTTGCACTTTGGCACCTTGGCAGGTGCTCCTGCACCATTCTCCCCCACTCAGCACAAAGATCAAGGAACTTGAGGTGATATCAATGATCGATCAATGCCTAGCTTCTTAAAATCAGCTTCCTCAACCCAGGTAAGATTCATGTTTGTTCCTCCACTTGACAAGGTGCTCCATGTATACCCTATGTATTGTAGCCTTCTTCACCCTGGATTCCAAGATCTTCTCTACCTGAGGTTTCTCTTGATTAGGAAGGGGTATATTACTGATATCCTTAAAGATCTCCTGGCTGTTCTGAACTTCATCACTGACTGTCCCCTTATACCGAATAAAATCAGCAACATTAAATACTGGAGATATGCCCAAATCTAATGGTAATTCTACCTTGTATGCATTCTTTCCATACTTGGCTAACACCTTGCATGGTCCTACTCTTTTCATCTGCATTTTGGTTGACATTCCCTTCTGCAACCTTGATTTGTTAAGATGAACCATAACATAGTCACCTACTTCAAACTGCACATCTCTCATTAACACATCAACTTTCTCTTTCAATTTTTGTGTTGCTGCTGTGATTGTCTTCTTAACCTGCTCATGAATCTCCTTCATGGTCTGAGTGAAGTCTTCTGCATGTCCACTCCTATTCTCCTGAGATCCAAGGTCTCTAAGTTCACAAATGCCTCTTGGGTGCATCCCATACACCACTTCAAATGGACTTTTCCCTATAGTTATATTAACACTATCATTATAGGAATATTCAGCTTGCGAAATCACCAAATCCCATGTCTGTCCATATTCCTTTGTCAAGCACCTCAAAAGATTACCTAACACTCTGTTAACCACCTCTGTTTGACCATCAGTCTGAGGATGGTAAGCTGATCCAAATGACAGATTTGTTCCCAATCTGCTCCATAAAGTCTTCCAAAAATGGCTCATGAATTTCACATCCCTGTCTGATATAATGCTCAATGGCAATCCATGGATTTTTACTTCCCTGAAGAAAAGATGGGCAATGTAGCTAGCATCGTGTGTAGTCTTGCAAGGAATGAAGTGACTCATCTTGTTGAATCTGTCCACAAATACATAAATACTGTCAAATCCTGCCTTAGTCTTGGGAAGTCCTACCACAAAATCCATACTAACACACTCCCATGGTCTATTGGGAATGGGTAAAGGTTGATACAAACCTGCATTGTTGGATCCCCTTTTGGCTTTCATGCAAACTACACACTACTCCACATATTTGCTAACATATCTTGCCAACTTAGGCCAATAATAGAACCTTTGTACCAGCTCTGAAGTTTTATTTATTCCAAAATGCCCACTAAGACTACCATTATGTTTCTCTTGGATCAGATTTTCCATCATTGATCCTCTTGGGACACATAACAGATTTCCCTTAAATAACAGTCCATTTTGCAATGTATACTCAACATACTGACTATGAAAATGATTTTCAAAATCTGAACATACCTTGTAGGATTTTGAGAAATCTTCATCCTCACCATAGAGGTCTTTGAAACTCTCCAATCCAATGCTCTTCAGCTGTATTTCCTGCATTGTCAACATTCTCCTGCTTAATGCATCTACCACCTTATTCATTTGTCCCTTCTTATGCTTGATGGTAAAAGTGAAAGCTTGGATGTATTCCATCCATTTCAAGTGTCTATTACTCAGCTTCTCTTGGGTGTTGATGTAACTGAGTGCCTGGTTATCTATGAAGACCACAAACTCTTTGGGTAACAAATAATGCCTCCACTTCCTAAGGGACTGCACTAAAGCATATAGTTCTAGATCATAGGTAGAGTACTTTTGCTTGGCTTCATTGAGCTTTTCACTAAAGAAGGCTATAGGCCTACCTTCTTGTCTAAGTACTCCTCATACTGCTACTCCACTTGCATCACACTCAACTGGGAACAACATATCAAAACTAGGCAATAACAAAATCGGTTGAGTTGCCATTTCTTGTTTCATTTTTTCAAACCCTTTATCAGCCTCTTGAGTCCATTTAAAATTTGTTTTCTGACCACCCTTGATTGTATCCAGTACTGGTGCACATATACCACTAAAATTCCTAATGAATTTCCTATAAAACTGAGCTAAACCATGAAAACTTCTTACCTCTGTTGTTGTGGTTGGTGTAGGCCAGTTTAGGATGGCTTCCACCTTACTTGGATCCATCTTCAATGTTCCTTGGGATACTACAAAGCCTAGATACAGAAGTTATTGTTTGAAGAACTCACACTTCTCAAGGTTGATTGTCAATTGTTCTTCTTGCAGCCTTTTAAGTACCATCTCCACATGCTTCAAATGTTCTTCTACTGTCTTACTAAAAATCATTATGTCATCAAAATAGACTACTACAAAGATCCCTATGAAATCCTTAAGCACCTCATTCATTAGCCTCATGAATGTGCTAGGGGAATTTGAGAGGCCAAATGGCATCACTTTCCACTCATACAAGCCATCATTTTTCTTAAAAGTTGTCTTCCACTCATCACCCTACTTGATTCTGATTTGATGATATCCGCTCTTAAGATCCAACTTGGTGAAGAATTTTTCACCTCCAAGACAATCCATCAGGTCTTCAATTCTAGGAATAGGAAACCTATACCTAATTGTGATTCTATTAATTTCTCTAGAATCAGTGCATAATCTCCACTTACCACCTTTTTTTGTTGCCAAAACTACTAGGACTGCACATGGACTAATACTCTTTTGAATCAAGCCTTGATCCAACAACTCCTTCACTTGTCTAGCCACTTCAAGATTCTGATCTGGTGTGAGTTTGTATGCTGCCTTGTTAGGTAAGGAAGCTTTAGGTATGAAATCAATTTGATGGCTTATAGCTCTCCTTGGAGGTAGGGTTGCAGGTGTACCATCACTGACAATTTCCTTGTACTTTTCTAGCAGCCTTTGAACTGTTTTAGGTATGACTGTCTTCTCAACTTTTTCTTCCTCTTTGGACTGCATTAAGACCACATAAACTTCACCTCCTTGATGTAGATTTCTGATAAACTCCTTACCATTGCTCAACATGATGTTTGGTACCTTGGACTGCCCCTCATTTTCCTCTGTCAATGACTGCAGCTTGAAAGTTCTTCCATCCTTCTTAAATTCAATGGTGTTCTCCTTCCCATGATATATAGCACCTCTGTCATATTTCCATGGCTTGCATAGTAGAAGATGGCATGCATCCATGGGTAGTACATCATAAATCAACTTGTCTTTGTAGCCTCCAATTGAGAATTCCACTGTAACCTGCTCATTCACTAGAACACTCTGCCCTTTATTGAACCATGTGACTTTGTAAGGGTTAGTGTGGGGTTTGGTTTCCAATTTCAACTTCTTTACTACCTCCTCAGAGATGATATTATCTGTAGAACTAGAATCTACAATGACCTTGCATACCTTTCCAAATATCTTGCACCTTGCTCTAAACAAAGCTCTCCTTTGCTTGGGTTCTTCTTTGACTAGTTGTCTGATCAAAACCCTGTTAAACATCAGATTTTCTCCTACTTCTGATTCTATATGACTAATCTTAGGTGATTTGACACTCATGGTGTCCTCTTGTGCATAGGCCACTCTCTTTTCATTGCTTGAAGAGGATGCTTTCTCTGGGCATCTATAAGCTGAATGACCTAGCTGATTACAGTGATAACATTTCATGGTGGCAAAGTAGGAGTTACTTCTGCCTACTCCTCTTCCTTTGTTTGAACCTCCTTGAGGTCCTCTTCCTCTATTAAATCCTCCTCTTGATGATGTTTCACCTCCATGCTTAGTGAGTTTTGATTCTCCTTGATTTCTTTGGTCACCACCTGCTCCTTGGTAACCACCACGATGTCCTCTTTGATCTCTTTGATCCCTGCCTTTTCCTCTGCCCTTAGAAGAGTGATCATGCTTCCTTTTGTTCCTCTCTTCAATCTTTATGGCCAACTAATAACATTGGTGGACTGTCTTGGGGCTAAGTAAAGCCATCTCTTCCTGTATATTCCACTTCAAGCCATTAAGGTACCTAGCCACTTTCAGGAACTCATCTTCTGCCACATTTGATCTCAAGCAAAGCTTCTGAAACTCTTTAGTATAGGTGTTGACATCTTGGTCTTTCTTCCTTAGACTTTGCCTCTTCTTGTGAAGTTGGATCTCATAATCATCTGGCATAAATGCTTCCTTTACCTTAGCAACCATTCCTTTCCAGGTTGATATGGGTTGCTTGCCTTCTTTCTCCCTCTCAGTCTGAACAAATTTCCACCATGTCAAAGTTGATCCTCTCAACCTTGATTTTTCCACCTTCACCTTTTGTGCTTCTGTGATTCCATGACACTCAAAGTGATTCTCCATTCCATCTATCCAGTCCATGACCAAATCAGGATCCATCTTTCCACTGAACAGTGGTATACCCTCAAGTCCTTTTCCACTCAGGGCTTTTAATGCCTTCAAGAAAGGCTCCTCCTCTAGAACAGGGTCAGGTTCAGGGACTTTGCCTTCCTCTGCTACCTCTTCTTCCTTTGGCACTGTTCCTTCCAACCTTGCATTGTTCAATGCCTTCTCCAGTTGCTCTATTCTTACTTTTAGGGACTTGTTGTCCTCTTCTTGTTCTTCAACCCTCTTGGCTAATTGTGCATTTGTCACCATGTTGGGAGTTTAACTTGACTCAACTTTTGACATATAAGTTGTTTTCCTAAATCTTTTACTCAGCTCTGATACCAATCTGATAGGGACAAGGTTGGATTGAGTCAATCATTGGCTCAATGCTCTAGGTCTCCAATAGATAACCCCTTGGTGTTTCTCTCCACCACTCAACCTATAGGTCCTAAAAGTTATTAGGCACCCCTGGTCACTTGCCAACACTGCTATCAATTCCAGTTTGCTGCTACCAAGCAGTTCTTGGTGCTTTTCCTCACATTCTCCATCTAGCCCTTAATCCTTTTAAAGACTAGAAAACCTTTAAATCCTCCTAACTTGCTTTTAGGGGTGTGCTTAGGCTTCTATGGTTTCAAAACCATCAAGGAAGGGTTCTTGTTTAACCTCCATGCTTTGATTCTCCGTCGCTATCACAAAACCCTAACCTAGGGTTTGGAAAGGGCTACTAGGATTAGGCCTCCTCAAACAAGAAAAATGCTTAATACTCCTCTCCTTCAACTGTTTGGACCAAACACCCTTCTGACACCCTGGCTAAAATCTTGAGCACTAACAGTTTCTTGAAGTTTTGGACTATTTTTTGTCCATACACAGGTATACCCTGTTCTTGCAAAAACTAGGGCTTTTCTTGCCCCTTTCTTGGACTGCTTTGCTTGTTCCAACCTCCAAAGGATTAGCCAAGGACTCTGCTATCATAAGAACCTTTATGAAGGCTCCTGCAAACATTTCACATGCTACTTTAACAAAAATTCAACACCCCTGCCACGTTAGGTCTGATTTTCAACCACCTTTTCCAAACCGGGCATCACAAGCTCGCGTAGGAAAAGATTATATTTATGCTTCCAGAACTCTTAAAGACTCCTATATCTACATTATGTACAAGTATGGAGTCTAGCTTTGTTTCCACTGCACCCATACTCCTTGGTACAGACAGAAAACAAGCTAAAACTCCATTTTTTTGAGATTACCAGTCAAAACAACAAAATAGGAAAACCACAGTATTTACAAAATGAAAGAAAGCGATGGAAAAACTATCTAAAATTCCACAAGAAATGCTTCAAAAGGTTTCTTTACATGCTATTCAATCCAACAAAAACTTTCCTCAATTCATTTCTTGCAACTATCACACGCAAGAACAGAAAAACAACACTTTCACAACAAAAATCATTGTTTCTCTTATTGTTCTCCTGAAACTGCCAACATTCAAAGCATCTAACCCCTTCAAAAGGTTGAGAGATATCTTTTAAAATTCTTAGAAAATAGTTAGGTTTTCCATTTTAGCCTAAGAACGACCAAAAACTTGTTTTTGTAAAACACAGTATGTTTTGCACTGTTTTGCTAAAGCTTAGGGAACAACCACAAAAAGGATTTCAAACTTATTCAACTTTTAACCTAAGAACCAAAAGGTCCTCAATCACAATCTAGATGGTGTTAAAGACCTTACACAACAAAATAAAATTTATTTTAAACCAAGACTTCAAAATATGCTCGCACTTTGGCACCTTGGCAAGTGCTCCTGCACCATTCTCCCCCTCTCAGCACAAAGATCAAGGAACTTGAGGTGATATCAGTGATAGATCAATGCCTAGCTTCTTAAAATCAGCTTCCTCAACCCAGGTAAGATTCATGTTTGTTCCTCCACTTGACAAGGTTCTCCATGTATACCCTGTGTCTTGTAGCCTTCTTCACCTTGGATTCCAAGATCTTCTCTGCCTGAGGTTTCTCTTGATTAGGAAGGGGTATATTACGGATATCCTTAAAGATCTCCTAGCTATTCTGAACTTCATCACTGACTATCCGCTTATACCGGATCAAATCAGCAACATTAAATACTAGAGATATGCCCAATTCTGATGGTAATTCTACCTTGTATGCATTCTTTCCATACTTGGCTAATACAAAATATGTACAAAATTGCCATGTAGGCATACAACAAAGGGCTCTAGAATCAAAAGTCATTACTCTCCTGGCTCTCAAAATAAACTCTATCCCTTTGTTGGTCGATCAGACATGGATAGGTCTGTCACTCATTTCTGCTGCACTCGAGGAGTGCTCCTGCTGCTCCTACTAGCGTTAAGCTCTTGGTGAAGTTTTAACTGTTACAATTTAAGAAGTAAAGACATTAATATATAGAAATTACATTATAAAAAATGATATATTTAAAAAATAATCACTTATGGCCATCTCACGATCACTCTCCATGAGGGAAATATTCGAAGGCTAATGTTGAGGTATGCTCAAGCCCTATATAAACCATCCAAATAGAAATTAGACTATGACTCAATAATTTGGTTTGATTTTTCACTCGAACTAACATCTATAACAACAAATGTAAATTGAAATTTAGTAATTTTCCTCATACCTCCCCTATCAGAGCCATTGAGGATTGTATAGCGGATGAAACACCGATATCCATTGCCCTCATAAAATTTGGAGGTGTTTCCACAACCAATATTTGAAAATAAAACAAAACATTATTTAATAAAAAAAAGTTACAATAGTGATCCACGTCATGACTTATTTTGTATGAGATAGATGAAAAAAATTTGAGTACTTATTAAACTATATATTTCTAATTATCATGCTTACTATTTTCTCTATCCATATCTTGTTCGAAAGGAGGAAGCATGAGTAGTTTTATAAAATTCTTTGGTGCACATATATGAAAAATATGGTATCATAGAAAAGGTGGTGAGCATTTTGAAGAAATTCCTCGAAGAAATGTGGTCTCATGGTGATGGAATGGAATTCCATCATGCTATGAGACCACATTTGTTAAAGGAATTTTTTGAAACTACTAATTGCCTTGTCTATGCTATTGCTTACTATTATGGTTTCATTGATTTTTTCCAAGCATCCATAGTTTGTTGTGCAGGTGCACCTTTGCACTAGCACATGCCTCCATGTTTAGAAATTGCATCAAGTTACTTATGTTGAATTTCTAAACAACTATATATTGAAGTTGAAATTCTGTCATCTATCAACATCTAGTTATTAGTTATGGAATATGAAGTAATGCTTTGAGTTTGAATGATGTGCAATGCAACATAACCGATGAGATGAATATAAACTACACAAATATATTAAGTACAATTCATTAGTTAAACTCTTTATTCTATTACCTGCGTGAAGGTTTGAGTAAATCCACTGGTACTGGGAGGTGTTCCCTCAAAACCTCCAATATTACCCTGTTCAATGTCCAAAATCACATATTAAAATACCATTTGTAAAACAATTCTATTAACATGTAATACATTTATAATTGTTTACTAGTTACATACCTTTCTGATAGGTGTATTGCATAAATAAGTAGATGGAGGGCCAGTGTATCCAGTCTACTAGCTTTTACCCGAGTATCAATTCCATACGCATCACAAAAAATGTCAGCCGCCCTCTCCATCTCCGTAGATGCATATGGATCCTCTGCAGTAGCCTCTTGTGTGTCGATGGGGTCATATGAACAAGTCACCCCGCAAGATTGACACACATGGGTTCAAAGGCCACCACTCGAAGACTCCCCTGCATGGCATTGTAGAATAGGGCTAGTATGATGGATGACACTCTAGGTCAAAGTGTTGATCACCTGCAATGTCTCTATGTTGGCACTCTCCTTCATGATGGAAGTCATAACAATGTGCTCATGAGGTGGCCTAGTGAGAGCTCATCTCCCTTATTGCATAGGATCTAGCTATGCACTGTTCCTATCCTGAGTCGACCCCCCACCTCTCCCCTGGAAGTCCCTCGTATCAATATAATTTGGGATTTTTCTTAATATGAAATCACTATATAGTTTCCTAAGAAAATACTAGGGGACTTCACAATCGTTGCATGATCAGTCTTCAAAGACCATGTACCACCTATCATAAAAATTGTTCCTAATCTCTTGGTGGTGACACCAATGAATAGGAAACCTCTTCGCATTGAGGGTAAGATTTTTATTTGTGCATGAGTCAATGAATAAAAAACACAAATCACCTTTTGTAATTTTTAAATCCTCTACTTGTTTATATGATAGTTTATCTACATAATATGCCCTAGCCACCTACCTCCTCTATTGGCATCGAGTTATTTGTTTGCTAATTGAATCCACATTTTTTAACATATCTTTCAATGAATTTGTGAGGATCATTCTTTCTGTGGTTGAACCATTTGGATCACTGAACCTACTAATAAAATCCTTAATTTGTTTTTTGTTTCTCTCAATCTCACTCATTAAATTTTGTTGAGTGATAGGAGGGTGTTGAGGGATTGGTTGAGGAGGTTGTTGTTGAGGTTGATTTTCTTGTTCAGGATTTGGTTGCTCTTCTTGTTGAGGATTTTGTGGGTTTGCGGGATCATTTGCATCTCCTACAAATTCAAAAATTTATATATCAAATATAACCTTAAACTAACAAAATCAACCTAAAACTAAGAAATTCAAAACAAATAGCAAACAATACTTACCTCTCCCACCTCTTCATCATCGTGGTGCCATCCTTTCAAAGAAATAGTAACCGTTGTTGAAGATTTTTTCTCAATCCCTCCTAGAACGCAAGCGCGAAAATGATGGTTTTTGGACATGGGCGGAGTAGAAGAATAGTCGACATAAAATGAATCACTTTCACTTTTTTTTGCTTTTAAATTTCCATAATGTGATCATGTTATAATGCGCTCACATTATGAGTTTTCAATGTTTTTTTTGAAATTGGCCACAAAATTGTAACCCAACTTCATGCACCTGCCCTTTGCTCATTTTGGTCTATTCTCTAGATTATTTCTACCTGCCTTGTAGAAAACATCAATTTTAAGAAACTGTTATTTCTAATTCATGACAAAGATTAGATACGTGAGTTGTGAATATGTATTTGGGTTAACATATGAGGGTCCAAAAACTGGTGATACTCGTCTATGGCATGTTAATCTAGATGAATTGTGAAGTAAATTCAAGAAACCCAATCCTTCACCCATCATGGAACGAGTAATAGACAGTGGGTTAGTTGAAGCCATTGTATTTCCCATAGACCTGCAATGCCTTGAACTTATTCAAGAATGCATAAGGTATTATAATTCATAGACATGGGAGGTTTGAACCAAACACAATAGATTGGTTTTGAAGGTTCTGAGGTCCAACTTTATGTCTTTCCTAAAGCTTCCAGAGAGAGAAGATTATTTACCAATGAACATGATGCATTCCCAAATTGAATTCACTGTAAAGAAATGGGTTTACAGGAATGTGATAGCGAAGAATTGGTTGGACAAACCAAAAAAGGGTAAATCCTAATTGCCTCATAACTTGAACAAAAATCATTTTGTAGAAGAGGTTGCTGACATTGTGGTGTTGTTACATAGGGTAAGGGGGATTGAAAATGTTCATGGATTTGAAGAATGGATGTATTTTTTCATCCACATTATTTTGAGTGGAGAACAATTCTAGACTAGGTCAATATTATTAGTGATCACTTGCATTCAAGTTAATTTCATTCTTCACTCTTAATAGATTTTTCTACATGTCTTTGTACTTGATATATTCCCTTGCCAGCACTAGACCATGGCCCAAATTAAGGCCAAGTGATGTGCCTCTAGAAAAAGTACCAATTTATGATTATCATGATAAACTCTAGCTACAAAAGAGCTTTCTGCATTTTAGAAGAGTGATGGATGCTTTCTCCATGAGAATAGTTAGAGAAATACAAGGACATCCTACAATGTGGCTATCACTTGAATCCATTCATTTTTTTTATTTTTATGGTAGCCATTTCATTCAATTCTAGAGATTCTCATACATTAGGGTTGGTGGATATGTTGGATTTCCTATAAAATTTCTCAAGTATCCTAAAGAGAAGTGGGTGATTATTGAGGTAAGTAGGAAATTGGATGATGTTAATAGATTATTCCAGGACAAGAAAAGATTGACCGTCTATTTCCCTTTTGGTTTTGGAGGATATAGTTGTCAATCAATGTTAGATTCCCTGAATATTGAGAAGGAACTATCCAGGTATAACATGCCTTCATATGATGAGCAATTCCCCTTTGATTTAAATGATTATATTAAGAACAACTTCAAATTGACCCTTATTTATCACTATCAATCTAGGCTTGAAGATTATTGGGCTAACTGTTTCGATGAATATGAGCTGAGAAGGAGCTAGATGAGATTGTCAGTAGAATAGATAATCATTTATGATTTGAAGTGGGATTTACAAAGCATTATGGAAGATGGGTCTAACATATTAGATCAAGTGTATACTGAATTGATAGAAAGCCATCCTATCCCTACTATGGATTGTAACTTTAAAGAGAAGGAAGCCATTAAAGCAAAAATTACTGATGCTTTGGCCATAATACAAGAATGGGTAACAAAGAAGAAAAATAGGAAATCTTGTCCTCATACTAGGACTAAAGATGCACAACCTGTTGAAGGCACTTCTCAAGCCTCTACTAGTGAGAAATTAGTTAGCAACATTTCTCAGTCCTTACCATCTAGAGCCCAAGGAGGTGGTGATAAAGAACCACTTGAAAAGAATGTGTACTCAAACATGTCGAGAAGATATTTTCAGCCTACCTACTTTCGAAAAGGAAAATGAAGAAGAAGAAGAAGATGAAGGTATAGAAACCATGAATATTCATTCCTCTCCCTCCCAAGATGAATCACCCATCAGAGAGGTAGGCACATCTTAGAGGTCACAAACAATCACAGAGGATACTCCCCTAGCCACTAGGATTTTATTTGAGTCTCTAGGCTTCAAGGCAACCAAGGTTTGAGTAACTCCAACCTGGTTGGAGGATTCATTGTCATGGAAAAGAAAATCTATACAACCTGGCTTACCTAAACAGGATATTATGGGTCAATTATTACAAAGAACTTCAACTCCAAAACCTAAGAAGTTAAAGACTACTGCTAGGCTCCATATAGAAATTGAACACCCTTTAGTACAAAGGGATGTTTCTTAAGTAGTTGCAAGTGACTTCTAAGTGAATAAAGTAGACCTCGGTCCTCCTACTAGAGATGGAGATGTCCATATTTTTTAGGTATCTACAGCTAGAATGGTTGAGAGATCAAAGAAAGATAAAGAAAGGAAAAATGAGTTGAAAGCCCAGGCTTGAAACTTGATTGAATGCCTAAAGTTAATTTTTGAGATTGTTCCTCAACCTCTCTCAGGTTGATTCTTTTGTAGAATCACTTCTGTGGTTGGAAAGGAGGCCTTAACTAAAATCAAAAGTTTTCAAAGCCTAAGCAAGGCTGTGGATGATTGGATTGAGTCTCTGGTTATGAAGGGAAGCCTTGTTATTACTAAATCCACAAAATTCTTCCAAGAAATGAATGCTTTGAAAACCACCTTAGGAGAAGACATCACTAAAACTAAAAAGGAAGAGAGGCTATAGAATAATTACTGAGTTGAATTAAAATTAATGTTAAATTTAGACATGGAAATGTTAGCTGCAGACCAGGTTATACCTAGTTCTTTAGATGCTCATTACCAGTCATAGGTTAAAGGGGTAGAGTGGAAAATATTTAAATTGATAAAAAAAGTCTACAAAAGCTTAAGGAAATCATTGATGAATGCACTAAAATTTCAAGTGAAGTACTAAGTGCATTGGTGGCTCTTGTTCTACTCCAAGATAAAGGCGAAATGAGGAATGACATGAACACCAAGAGCCTAATTGATAGTTTCAAGAAAAGGGTCAAAGAGATGATTGATTCACCCTCACTTAATTTGCTTCTTGCACTTGCAAAAACTTAGTGAAATACACTTGGTCTCATATTAGGAGATTGACCTCATGAAGGTTTCTGAATGTTGCATGGAACTGACTAATGACAACCATCTAATGTGGAAGGTGAGGATGACAAATCTAATTATTCCTTAGCATAAGGGCCTGATGCACATCCTCAAAGCTTTCCAGGCATGGCCAAAGAAACCTTTGGTGAACTAAGAGATTGGAAATGAAGTGACACCATCATGATGGCTTAAATTATATTTCTTTTATGTGTCTTTTCATTTGATCATCATGGAAAAAGCAGGCCCTTAAGTGGCAAAAAATTCAGAAAAATCAGAGTTAGGCAATTTGACGTAAAAATTTGAATAAGTTATCTATATTATTTCAAAAACATGTAAGAATAGAATCTGTAGAAAATTTTAATTTAGTTTCTAAACTACTAGGTTTTTTTCAAAAAAATATATATATTTGGTGAAAATTTGAAATTTCATTGTAGTGCTACTTAAATTTCAGGGAAAAAATAAGTAGGTGTCTGTCTAACCACCCTAACCACAATAAAACGATAATATTATTTTATAATATTTTATATATAAGTAGAGGACTCATGCTTCGATGTGATGCATATTTTTTTGTAATTTTTTTCCAAGTAAATAATTAATTATAAATTTTTTATTACAACTTTTAAAAAAATATAAAAACTTGTATGTCTGACCACCTTAACTTGGTCAAAACTTCATGAAATTAAAATTTTCTTTTTTTAATCCTATAGTATGTGAAGAATAGAATGTGATACATATTTTGGATTCAAGAAATGTGATATTGTTTGAAAGCTATAGATTTTTTTCCATCAGCCTATCAATCAGGACTTTAGTCATAATTTGAATAGAAAATGAATAATAATTACTCATTAAATTAAAAGTAAAGGATAATTTATATTGGTGCAAATCTAAGAATATCCTTTAAAAATTCTTTTCATTTCATCAATTTTGGGTAAAAAGATAGTCATTAGCCACATACCCATCATATTGCCACTTTTTGTCCCATCATGATCCTGCACATACCCATATGTTTCCTGTTTATACTTTTTTTTCAGAAGACTACTCAATACTTGTTATTAATGAAATTACTATTTTGTCTATGTGCAATTCAATTGTGAAGTAACCTAAAGCTCTTAAATCTTTGCATTTGGGAATATTTTAGTGCATATCTTGTCTTTGTGTAAGTAATGTCGTTCTTCATAATTGATTTCATTCCTTGATAGTATTAGGCATACATTTTATTCTTGGTAATTAATTAGACTTTGTGGCACCGATACATCTTATTCATTAGATCTCACCCTGATATTTGGGATTTTTTTTGTTATTGGGTACACCTTTCCTACTTTTTGGTTAAAAGCATACCTAGTTTTATTTTTAGTAGTTTAATTCATTGAAAATATTGTGAGGGAGTTGTAACTCGATAAAATTAAAATAATATTTATCTTTGTTTAAAGGTATATATTTAGAGATTTTTGGTTAAATTTTGGCACCTTTCGGGCATTAGATTGTAACTTCTCAATGTGCCTAATCTATTAGCCATTAGTAAGCATCTATATTACTAGGAACGCATATACCCTTAATGGCTTTAGGCACATGATGAATAATTTTGTGAAGGTGTCTCAACCATTCTCCTAATGTTTATATTAAAAATAACATAATTTTTGCATTATAGAATGAAAAATAATATAAAGGATATAGAGTTCACTTATGAAAAATATTTAGAGTTTCTTAGCCCTAGAAGCCCCTTGGTTCAAAATTTATGGGCTATGGAAGTTGGGTCTTCATAGTGGAGATGTAAAATCATTTAGGACATATAAAATAACTATAAGAGTGAGTTACATTTGGGTACCAAATTATAAAACATGTTATTAAAAATTATAAGGTCTCATTGGATGGAGATAATGGAGAAAAAATAAAGTACCCAAGTTGGTGAGTGGATTATGTTGAGTTTATTACAGTTGGAAGGAAACTCTAAAAAAAGTCAAAGCAAAAAGATAGAAATAAAGAGGACAGGTTTGAAAGTGCAAATGGAGAGGAACGTAACATATGAATTTGAGGTGAATCTAGAAGGATAGAGGAGTTGGAACCTTATTCAAAAAATGTGAATTTTTAGGGTTTCAAAACTTGCACACGTGCATCAATTTTTGAGGGCCTTTGACAACCAAGATCATGCTTTGAAGCCTCACACATTTGTGAAAAATCAATTTTACCTAATGTGATCATGCAATTTTCATGAATATTTGAGTTAGGATTTTGAGGCCTTGAGATCTCCAATCCACTTGAATCCACTTTATACCTATAACCTATAAGAAGCACAAGGGGAGAATGGTTGTTTTATATAGGATCCTTCCTTGGTCAAAACCCATTTTGGTGTTTCCACCCCCATAACCAACTATGATTATGATGATATAAATCATGTGATCTAAGGAGAGAAGAGGAAAATGGATAAAAATATATGATAAATAACATGGTTGTAACTCACCACTCACATTTGTATCCCTTATTTGACTAAAGTCACTTTTCTTATCGCATACAAGGATAAATTAGAGGATGCTTGGGGATCCTACAAGTTTTAGTGCTCATAATGAAAAAGGAAACATAAACTTGAAACATGTTACAATGCATAAACATGAATTTTTTGATGTGTTGCAAGCTTCTAATTGATTGAAATAGTGTTGTATATCCTCTACTTATTTTTTCTTTTAAAATTGCATTAAATATATTTAGGATTGCTTAAGAGATCCAAATTCTATTAAGTGTTTAAATGGAGGGAAATAGATATATTTATATTAGTTTCAGCATATTTCACATTAATGGTTATGATAAATTGATGCAGGAGCATCCAGTGGTGTGAGGGAAATCCTACATCACCCAAAAAAGAAAGATTTTAATTTTTTGTTGATTGTTTCTTAGATGTTTTTGCATTTCTGGATACCCCTTTAGCTATTAAAATATTTGAATCCAAATTTGAGGCCCTTAGAGGCCCCAGATGGGCCCTACTTTGCGCAACATCATCTTTTCGAGAGCTTTCTGAAAAGGAATTATCATTGAAAATCCGATAGTCGGATTAAAAGTTATGGCTTCTAGAAGTTGGTGCATTTTTAGAAATGTGCTAATTTTCGAATGTGAATTCAAATGTGAAATTCAAATTGTAATTTGGGCACCAAACCGCCAAAACTCAAATTTGAATGTTGTTTTGGCTCCAAATTGGAAAGGAGCCCTATTTATGGGCAAGATTTTTATTTTTGGTGGCTTTTTGGGGAAAAGAGTTTGCATGCTGGGAAAGGGGGTCTTCTGTAATCTTCTATAATTTATGTAACTTGCATGTATTGCAAAGCTTGAGGATTTGTGATCCTCTGCATGTAAGAAGTTCCATTCTAAATAATAGTTAAATTTCTCTTGTTGTTGGCATCATTTTGTGTGTCTCGGGTTTGCTCCCTCGTCATAAACCAACAAGGGATTTTGGATTCATAAGCATATTTTGACCATTAATAACATTTTAAATTTTGTGTCTGATTAGGTGTGATAGGGATGCAAGGAATCCTAGTCTAGCCCTCTTTACCTTTTAAAAGGTCCATTAAATAAATATTTAATCAGTTTTTTTTAGATTTAAATCGATTTCATGAAAATAATAATTATTAAGGTAATTTATAAGAATAATTAGGCACATGCACTTAGGAGGGTGTCAGACATAGTGTGACATTGTCAAGAGTGTCCATTTAAATTGCTACACGTGGTATAATCTATCTTTATTTTAAATGTGTTACATCTCTCTTTTGGATTGCACATACACTTGTTATTTTATTTTTAAAATTTAGCTTTGTAACCAAATTTAGATCAAGGAACCAACCTATAAAATTCCAACCTTTCATCACACCAACATACATAAAATTAAACACAAGATTTATCACACCAAATTCATTAGTATGTGTTTTTTTATCCTTGTGAATCCAATAAAGTTATATTTAAGCATATCATAACAAACCTTATTGTGAAATTACCAATACATGGGTTTGTATTTTTTCCTTGTAAATATGGATGAGGTAATTCCTTATTTACAAACATAGCTATTTGATCACAATCACAATTCAAAACTTTGTTGTGTTTTCTTGTCCTTAAATTTTGGTGGTCTTTAGGATTTGTGGGATTAACACACTTCCAATTCTCTACATATTTTGAGCAAATTACATTATTAGATGTTCATGTATCCATAAATTACACATATTTATATCAATTTAATGGAATTAACGTTGAGTGTTATTTATATATATTTTATCTTTAGTTGTATGTTAATACTTGTTTTGATTAGGTTAAACTAGGGAAGGCCCTAGACCCATTATAGAGTAGCCATGTAGGTAGAAGAGAGGTGACTCATGAAAAGTGAGACAACAAAAAAAGGAGAGAAAAATTCACAATAATTGAGCCAAGAAAGAACAACTAACCATTCTTTTAATTGGAAACAAAAACAACACTAGAGAAATAGAGGTAGTAATAGAAAATAAAACTAACAATTAAAAAAATACTCACCGAAGATAAGAGAAAACCAATGAAATCCAACTGTTGAGTAGAACAAGGTACTACCACAAGGGATAGGCTAGGAACCCAACAACAATCTTACACTCCACCATAATAGGAGAAAAATATAGAACCAAGGGAAACAAAAACTTGCTACAACTCCAAATGCCAACCATCAAATTTTTTAGTTTTATCCTATTGATGCTAAAGATTGCAACTACAACTGTCAACTCCAACATTATGATAAAAGGGTGAAGAACAAAAATGAGGTTGCAAAAACCCCCTTTGTAGCAGCTCACAAAGCTCTAGAAAAATACTAGCACCACCTTAATAAGGGAGGGCTTCAATTAAAGAATGGAAGAAGCCACAAGAAAAAATAGAAAACCATCCATGTCAACAACAACAAAATGACCATCACTAACAAACATAATGAAAACTAGAGGAAAAGGTACACCAAATTGGCACCAATCCCCAAAGCTAGCTAGACCATAAAGAACACAAGGTTCTTCAACCAACATGGACAAGGAACATCCCATACCTCCAAGTGAAACAAGGGAAAGGACAATAAGAACTCCATCCCAAAATCATGAAACGAGGTGTTACAAGGTGTACATCCTTGGTCTCCTTGTGTTGTGCAATGCATCACTTGGGTTTGTGACATGGCTTAACCACATCCCATGGATTCATTAACTATGGTTGTTATATGGGCATTACCATGTCAATCTTTTGGTGGAACAACATCTAGCTTTGCAACAATTGGTATCAAAGCCTGGGTGATGGGTTTGAACCCCTCACTTGTGCTAGGGGGATTGTTGCAAGGTGTGTTCCCTTGCTCTCCTTGTGTTGTAGAGTGTAGCACTTGATTTCATGACATGGCTTAACTACCTCTTATGGATTCATTATCTTTTGTGATTGTATCATGGATTAATAGGTTAGTCTATTGGTGCAACAACAACCATCTTTGCAACACAAGAGTTTCAATAGTAGCACAAATGAGAAGATCAACACCATTTAAGGAAAGAGCAAGAAAAAACAAAAGCATGAGTGAAAATAGAGCTCACAAAAAAACCCAAAGAGGATATAGAATTAGAAAGGATAAAATTAAGAAAATAAGGCACCAAAGAACCACTACAACACAAGGGGAAGGCCCTTCATCCAACCACCGAAGTAAGGGAGAAAAGAAACTGCCCAATTATAGTCCCAGACATATAAAAACTAAAAAACAATGTGCCCAAAACTTGGGTGAAAGTAAAATAAGGGTTTAACCACAATGTGCTAGAATATGGCTTTTGGTGTTTCCATTGTTGGCAACCTAAGTCATTGATCTGATCCGCACTTTAGTATCTGACCATATCGGGAGATAGAGTAAAGAATAGGGTATCTGACTAAAGTGGAATTTGTCAATCTATTTGCATTACCAATTTATTAGTTTGGGTTGTGGATATCAGGGAAGACCATTGGGTATCCAGAATTTCTTATTCTCAAGTTTTATGTCATCACATCAATTGGTGTATGAGTTAGGAGATCCGGTCATTGAATTTTTTGTTTAACAGTGCTAGAAGGCAGACTAAGTAAATATGGGGTGTTGTGGATGTTCAAGATGAAATTGTTTTGAGTATTTTCATATTGGAGATTTTTTTTTGGGTCCTTACTATGTTGTGGTAAACTTTGGTGGATGTGCATTAAATGTTATTCATGATTTGAGCTAAAAGTTGGTAAATATTTTCTACTTTATTGAAGCCAACATGAAGCAATTAAATCCTTAGTAGCAGATATATATAAGTAATTGATTATTTCACTTTAAGGCATGTTCGATAAGGGTTGATGTATGTTGTGAATATCAGAAGAGTATTTGAGCGATTATGCATAGTTTCACTTGTGTGGAAGAGGATTTTGTGAAGTGAATTGAGGTAAAACAAAGCAAAAGTGAAAAATCACACATAAGATCTAGAATCTGATTCGTGAGCCTAACCAAAATTGTAATCAGGCATTTGTAGATGCTACTTTCTTAGTTCAACACTTTTGATGTAATCCAAATCTTTTGTAAGGCAATGAGCCTTCCTATTTTTGAGCAGCGAGCTCTAGGTAGTGTGCCTGAATGCAAGTGCATTCCCCATTTGTAAAAGATTTATATTTGAGTACTCAAATTGTGGATTGACCTCCACCTTGGTTTTTCCCCTAACAAGGTTTCCATGTAAAAATACTTGTATTATGGTGTTCTGGCTTATTGTTTTATGTTCATGCATCTGTCTTTTGATTAAATGTTATAGGCACTTAAGAGATTAAATTAATAAAAGTAAAATTTGCACAACACTGATTCACCCCTGCTGTCAGTGTTTCTTGATTCCAACACAATGATGTTCAAGAAAATACCATGAGCAGCTGACCCAACACCATCAAAATCACCAACACCTCCACATACACTATCCACCAAAACTTTCATAGAAAGAGCAGGTAACCAAGAGCAACAAGGGAAGACAAACAAGGCATGTAGAACCCCCTCAAACCCACCCCACCAAATAGTCACGAGAAATAGGGGTAGGAATGTAGCAACCTAACGCCCACCACAAATGAAACCAAGGCCGCCAACATCCAACAACATTAGATCAGACCACTAAAAGGACATAATACCCAACCAGAAAGAGGTTATAGATGTGGAGGAGAATCAACCACCAAATTTGTAGGCTCCAAAAAGAGGAAACAAAAAAAATTGAAAGTAGACAAGTAAGCATTTGTTAAAATCAAACTTTAGTGACTCAAGCCACACAAATGAAGTAGGAACAGGAAAAGGGCCCTAAAAAATTGGGTCACCATCACCATCCTTATCTTTTTTTCTACCAACTTCATCATAATTTAAATTGACACTCCTAGTGCCTCCACTCTAGTTCTTGCCACCCATTAGCTCATTAGGAGTTACAACTTATGTGCATACTTGTTTTGATTAGATTAATACTAAAAGGGCCAGTACTTGTTAAAAAAAAATCCATCAAGGAAGAAAAGAAGTGGATAACAAAAAGTGAGACCACAAAAAGAAAGACTCACAAGAAGTGAGGTAGGAAAGGACCACTAAAACCCCAAGCTTTTGATTAGAGCATGGAACCGGTTATAAACCAGCTGTAGTGAAAAGAAACTACAACAACAAAAGACCATCCCAAAACACAACTAAGATGGAAAAACCCAAAACAAGGCCATCAAGGTGGTTTAATTTAACCAAACTTCAAAAAATCCTTCAAAGGAGAGGCAATGCGTGGAAACCCATAATTGAAGGGAGTCTCATATGAAGGGATACAAATCTCAACATCAAGGTTGCACTTATCCAAAACACCTTCATTAACAAAGGGACGATGCTCAGGATCTATTATCTTCCCCTCAACAAAAGAGGAGCCTTCAAACATGGCCTACACATTGGAAACATGGCACAACAAGGAGAAGGGTCCATAACTGTGGAGGTGGTACTGCTATGAAAAATCATAATGTACAGTCTGATTCCAAACCCCAAGCCTAGAACTTCGATTGATAATGTTAGGAAACTTCTTACCAATCTCAAACCAAATCCTAAATCTAGCATACAAAAAAATTATTCTATTTCTTATAGCATTATCAATGGTAATCAATTAACCAAAAGAATCAACAATACCCTGAAAAATATCTTCATCCCGAAATTCCAAAGGGAAATCAAGCAGACAAACCCAAATAGGAGAAAAATTTATCTTAAAAGCATTGAACCCAGGCACCCAAAATTGAAGGAAAAGGATAACCTTACCGAAAAACCAAGGGCCACCCAAAAGAACCCGAGAGCAATCTTCACTAGTATTGAAAGAGAATAGAATGAAACCATTCGATAAGCCTTCACACTTTTCAAAAAAGAATCATACCAATAATTAGAAGCCCAACTATGAATAATATCAATATTGGGTCTTCTCCCAATAAATATGCCAATAAGAGCATGTTGTAGATCAGTAGTGGCTCGGTCCAGACACACGTTAGAAATAGAAATGATAGGGGGAGAAACTACTAGCCCACAAGAAGACTACTCAAGATCAAAAGAAATATGAGGCATAAAAGGAGCCACTCACCTAGGAGGGGAAACCATAGGAGGAGATGTGGCAACATAACAACTAATAGTAATAGGGGAAGAAGCTTTTGAAGGAGGCAAAAGAAAGCCCCTTTTCAAAGAGCTCCCAAAGTCATTCAACCAACTCATAATAGGTAAAGAAGGCTTAATTTCATGAACACGTTGAGCCTCTAACCACATGGCCAAGATCGAATCCTTAGCCACATTAGGTAACAAGGAACCCTGGAGAAGGGGTACAAGTTTATGGCAAGCCTCAAGAAAGATATCCAAGAGAGATTCATCGTCCTCATCCTCATAAACCCAGAGATCCCAATCATTAGAGCCATCACTGCAAGGAAAAGGAGCAAAGCCAGAATAGGGGAGAGCCAAACCAGAATCACCTCCAAGCACAACTACCAGGAAAGAGCCCATGTCTCCAACATCATCATCACCAACCCTAGTGCCCACTCCATTGCCACAATTATCCCTTGCACAACCGCCTCTACAACTACTACCTTTGTTTAGGGTTTGTGAAGAATATGTTCTTGCTCTCCCCATTTCTCTCATTGCTGTTCTCATAGATTCTCTCATCACATTCCTCAAGGAATATCTTATGTGCATACTTGTTATTGATTTGATATTTTGATTTATTATCTATTTTTGTGGTATCCCTAGCATAGCATTGCTTGAAGTATAAACTATCTAGTCTTGTTTTTCTCTTTATTTATTATATTTTATACCTCAAGAAAATACTCTCTTAGGTATATTAATGTTTAAAGAAGAATAAGAGCACACCCACTCTTATCAATTGATGTATAATTTTCCATCAACTAAGGAAAGCCATGTGTTATATAAGTTTTTACTCTAGGAAAATAAAATGATAATTTTGAAAGCTAATACATCAAGCAAGAACTTTCAAAAATTATTAAATATCTATTTCTATAGAGGATATAAATATACTATTAGAACATAAATTCACTTGAACTAGATTACAACACAATCACATCTCAATCTCTTAGATTCATTGGATTATTTTTCTTCTTTAATCTAAAATATAATATTAATCTTTAATTTACAAGACTCATAATATTAAATCAATAAAAATTAATATTAAACCAATTGAATTTATGTCCATCTCAATTTATTCAATTATCATTCTAACACTCAATATTTTAACTAAATTTTTATCCTAAAATATACTCAAATTATTGATAATCTATCCAACATGTGAAACAAGTTATTCAACCCAATATTTAATAGAAATTATTTGCATCATCCATATATGTTGTAAATAATTATTTAAAAAGTGCCACTATTGAGGCATTATTGTAAGACAAGTAGAGTGATAACTTTAAGAAACCCCCCTAAGAAAAGGATATAAAATCCTAATGAATCATTCATTTTTTTAAGAAAAAATATTAATTTCTATTGGTGAATCTTTCCTCTTTTTTCTGAAAAAAGTATTACCTTTTTTTTTTTAAGTATTAATTTTATTGGCGATTTTTTTTACATCACTAAAATTTTGTAGAAAATTTTGGCGAATCTTAAAAAATAATAGGAAAATGCATTAATTATGATGGAAAATCCATCCAATCTAAAAATAATTCTCATGAAAAAGTAGGGGCCCAAGAGTGGAAATTATTAATGAGTTTAAGTGGTAGACTATAATATTTACTTGTCACCATTATTTTAAACTATAATATAATGACCTATGATGTATAATTGTCATGGGGCTTGAAATTTCTCTTAGATCATTGATCTAACAACCCTTGTACTTTGTGAGGTAAAATGTACCCATAATATATAATGCTCATAAGACCCAAAATTTGTTGGAATATTATATTTTGCAGTCAGCAGATTCATCCAAGTCAGCCCCATGTTAGAATGAAGACTTTCAAATTCCCCCCCCAACGTATTCCTCCAACATTTATTTTGGTTGGTGATTTTGAAATTCAAAAGGAGTGCTCATCTTTGAGCTTGAAAGATCAATGAATACCTGCAACAAATTAAAGAGGTTAGGTAAATTTGAAATTTGAAAGAAGCGCTCATTCTCATAAGCATTTTGAAACAAGAAAAAAAGGAATGTCTTTGTATTCATTGGAATTAGGAAGAAGTTTTGTATTGGAAGGTGAACCTATAGTAGTAGATGAAAAAGGGAATGTTCAACACAGACCAGTGACAACATCAGCACAGGGAATGTTTTAATAGATGCAACGCATGATAAGTCATGTAGTTAGAAAATTCATAATACTCCAACTAAGATCTTCCTTTGGTACTTGATTAAAACATCACATACATACTAGAGGATGCTCCAAGAGGCTTTATGAAAGAGATATTACCTTCTATACAAATAAATGATGTGTCAGCCTTGTTCAATTATATGGAAGAAATAATGTTAGATATTACCCTCCCTCAATATTAATTACCTCCACTTGAGGTCCAATACAAACATGAGGATCTAATGATAATGGTTAAAGAAATAATAAAACTAGGGTTAGATGCAGTTTTATAGATAATTGATTAGGCCTTGATATTTTTAACATTGATCTTCTAGATAAATATGCTAGGAAAAAAAATCTTATAAAACCAAATGACCTTTGTATAATTTGAGGCTTTGACAATTTTAGTAAGAAACCATTAGGGACAATCATACTTCCCATAAATGTAGGTTCCATTTTTTTGTCTAACCCTATCCATATCACACTAGAACCTATTTTGTATAACATTCTCTTAGGTAGATTATGGAATCGTGCCATGAAAGGAGTCCCATCTACTCTTCATCATAAGATGAAATAGGAATACAATAACAATATATATATGGAAAAAGTGGATGTATATAGTTATAATTCAAAAATCTAAGCCCAACATAACACTTCTAACTCTCTTAACATTTTCATTCCATCTTCAAAAGTTGATCCATTACTTTCCATCGATAATGATACTATGAATGAGCTCATGGGTGATTATTGGGTCCATCATTATGTTTTACAACTTGTTTCACTCCAAGGAGCCTAGAATCTCACTATCAAAATCCAAAGAGTTGAATACAAATGATTCTCATGATATTGCTTCATCTTCAAACACATTTTGGTGATGATTGGGGTTCATTACATTTTTCACCCTCCTTTATTAGAGAGTAAAAAATATCAAAATCTAAACCTAAGGAGTCTTGTGTTTCATTTTTTCAATTTTTTTTTACATCAAGCAATCCAAAGTTCCAAACATCTTCCCATAAAAATGATGGGGGCTTTTAACCCTTCATCCCTCATGTTTTGGAGATGCCTACAAAAAACTTCAAAAGAATTTGCATTATTGCAAAAGAACCAATTATTCTCATAAGAATTTAGATGAGGATTCTCCATCTAAGTTGGAAAACCATTACAGGATCACATTTAAAAACTATTTCTAAACATGGATATAATGAAAAAATGGAACTATAAATTAATAATTGTTTTAATTCTACATAAAACTTGTCTAAAAAGAGTTTAGCTTTCCAAATTGCATCTCCATATTCATATAATTTATTTATGAATTTTTGTGGTAAGCAAGCCAACTTTTATTATGAAGAGAAGGGACTATCTCTTACTACTTATCCTTTATCAAAGAAAGATAATATTTTTTTGATCCTTCTCAATGCCCACTTGATTACTCTTCCTCCTCAAAATCAAAATAAATTTTATATAAATAACTAATTGTGTGCATATCATTGAGTGCATGGCCATTCCGCCAATGAATTTTAGGCCCTGCAAAGTAAAATACGACTTAGGGATTTTGGTGATCTTGCATATTTTGATGTACCTAATTATTCCAAAAAAATGATCTCTTTTCTATGGTGTTTCTCTCACTATGTGGCATTTGCATCTTCATATGTTTTCTCATTGTCATTCATGGTGGTATAATATTATGTGCAACCATATTTCTTTCTATGATAGAAAAATGATAGTGTCCTATGTGGTTGTATTTTCCATTGCACTTGGGGGGTAAGGATAACTAGTCTTGGGAGGTGTATTTCATTTTCAAGGATTGCCTCTTCTCTTTTCCTTCCTTAAAATATCAAGATAGAAAGTATGCTGACAATTTAAGGTGGGGAATATCACCCTATCCAATTCATATGTTCCTTGTGAGATTTGAATTATTGACACCCCCCTTTGGTGGTGGTGTTATTTAAAAACCCCTTGAGGTGTGGTTATCAATTCATCCCTTGTGATGTTAAGCATCAATTTTTCTCATATGGAATTAAAATTTTATACACACTTCTTCGAGAATGATTGGAAAAATAGTCCATAGATTTGTCATAATAAATCTTGCTAATTCATGAAGTTGATTTTTTTTGCATAGCCACCTAACATAACACAACTTGCTTACTAGTGGAGCCATGTGTTTCCTAGGTGATTTCACATCCTTATGAGAACACCATTTTTTTAAAATAACACATTCAATGGGTGATATTTTTTATTTTATATAAATGAAATATTGAAGTATTTTTACCTTACTGACTCAATTGGGTATGTACAGGATCATCATGGAAAAAACAAGCCCTTAATTGGCAAAAAAAATAGAAAAATTAGAGTTAGGCAACTTGACATAAAAATTTCAATAAGTTATCTACATTATTTAAAAAATATGTAATAATATAATCTATAGAAAATTGAATGTAGTTTCTAAAATACCAAGTTTATTTAAAAAAAATAAAAATCTATTTGGTGAAAATTTGAAATTTCAATGCAGTGGTACTTAAATTTTAGGGAAAAAATAAGAAGTAGGTGTCTGTCTGACAACCCAAACCACAATAAAATGATAATATTTTTTTATAGGATTTTAGAAATAAGTAGAGGACTCATTTCTAGATGTGATGCATATTTTTTTGTAATTTTTTTCCAAGTAAATAATTAATTATGGGAAATTGTGCAAGATCATGATGGGCAAAAAAGTGGCAATATGATGGGTATGTGTAGGGTATGTGGCATGAATTTTTTTACCCAAAATTGATGAAATGAAAAAGGTTTTTAAAGGATATTCTCATATTTCCACCAATATATATAATTCTTTTACTTTCAATTTAATAAATAATTATTATTCATTTTATTTGAATTACTACTAAAGTCTTGATTGATAGGTCAGATTAAAAAAATCTATAGGCTTAAATGGTATCACATTTTGAATCCAAAAAATGTGTCACATTCTATGCTTCACATACTATGGAATTTAAAAAAAAAACTTGAATTTCATGAATTTTTACCAAGTTAAGGTGGTCAAACATACGAATTTTTTTATTTTTTTAAAGTTACAATAAAAAATTCATAATTAATTATTTACTTGGAAAAAATTACAAAAAAATATGCATCACATCATGACATGAGTCCTCTACTTATATCTAAAATATTATTAAAAATCATTATCATTTTATTGTGGTTAGGGTGGTCAGACAAACACCTAATTCTTATTTTTTCCCTGAAATTTAAGTGCTACTACATTGAAATTTCAAATTTTCACCAAATAGATTTAAAAAAAAAAAAAAACCTAGTAGTTTATAAACTAAATAAAATTTGCTATAGATTCTATTCTTACATATTTTTGAAATAATATAGATAACTTATTCAAATTTTTACGTCAATTTGCCTAACACTGATATTTTTCTGAATTTTATTGCCACTTAAGGGTCTTTTTTTCCATGATGATCTTACACATACCCTATGAATTTTTTATTAAATTTTTTTAAAAATATTAAAAACTTTTATTTCTGACCACCTTAACTTGGTCAAAACTTCATGAAATTCAATTTTTCTTTTTTTAATCCTATAACATGTGAAGCATAAAATGTGATGCATGTTTTGGATTCCAAAAATGTGATACTGTTTGAAAGCTGTAGATTTTTTCAATCAATCTATCAATCAAGAATTTAGTCATAATTCAAATAGAAAATGAATAATAATTATTTATTAAATTCAAAGTAAAGAATAATTTATATTGGTGGAAAGTTGAGAATCTCCTTTAAAAACCCTTTTCATTTCATCAATTTTGGGTAAAAAAAAGTCGTTAGCCACATACCCTACAAATACCCATCATATTGCCACTTTTTGGCCCATCATGATCCTGTGCATACCTAAATCCCTTCTAGTACTAACCCTTGCATTCTCATTTTATTGTGGTCATATTATTTCTCTTATGTCTTGGACTCAAGTATTTTATTTATTTTTTCATGTATATGTTTTCTTTTTTTTGTATTTTTTGTATATAGCTTGTTTTCTTTATGTGTTTTGTTTATTATTTTCTTGTACTTCATTGATTTTTATTTGAATTCCTAGTACAAAGGGATGTTTCTCAAGTAGTTACAAGTGACTTCTAAGTGAATAAAGTAGACCTCAGTCCTCCTACTAGAGATGGAGATGTCCATATTTTTTAGGTATCTACAGCTAGAATGGTTGAGAGATCGAAGAAAGATAAAGAAAGTAAAAATGAGTTGAAAGCCCAGGCTCGAAACTTGACCGAATGCCTAAAGTTAATTTTTGAGATTGTTACTCAACCTCTCTCAAGTTGATTCTTTTGTAGAATAACTTACTGTGGTTGGAAAGGAGGCCTTAACTAAAATAAAAAAATTTCAAAGCCTAAGCAAGGCCGTGGATGATTGGATTGAGTCTCTGGTTATGAAGGGAAGCCTTGTTATTACTAAATCCATAGAATTCTTCCAAGAAATGAATGCTTTGAAAACCACCTTAGGAGAAGACATCACTAAAACTAAAAAGGAAGAGAGGCTATAGAATAATTACTGAGTTGAATTAAAATTAATGTTAAATTTAGACATGGAAAATTTGGTTGTAGACCAGGTTATACCTAGTTCTTTAGATGCTCGTTACCAGCCATAAGTTAAAGGGGTAGAGTGGAAAATATAAATTGATAAAAAAAGTCTACAATAGCTTAAGGAAATCAATGATGAATGCACTAAAATTTCAAGTGAAGTACTAAGTGCATTGGTGGCTCTTGTTCTACTTCAAGATAAAGGCGAAATGAGGAATGACATGAACACCAAGAGCCTAATTGATAGTTTCAAGAAAAGGGTCAAAGAGATGATTGATTCGCCCTCACTTAATTTGCTTCTTGCACTTGCAAAAACTTAGTTAAATACACTTGGTCTCATATTAGGAGATTGACCTCATGAAGGTTTCTGAATGTTGCATGGAACTGACTAAGGACAACCATCTAATGTGGAAGGTGAGTATGACAAATCTAATTATTCCTTAGCATAAGGGCCTGATGCACATCCTCAAAGCTTTCCAGGCATGGCCAAAGAAACCTTTGGTGAACTAAGAGGTTGGAAAGGAAGTGAAACCATCGTGATGGATTAAATTCTATTTCTTTTATGTGTCTTTTCATTTGGTCATCATGGAAAAAGCAGGCCCTTAAGTGGAATTTTTTTTTGAAAAATCAGAGTTAGGCAACTTGACGTAAAAAATTGAATAAGTTATCTATATTATTTCAAAAACATGTAAGAATAGAATCTGTAGAAAATTTTAATTTAGTTTCTAAACTACTAGGTTTGTTTCAAAAAAATATATATATTTGGTGAAAATTTGAAATTTCATTGTAGTGCTATTTAAATTTCAGGGAAAAAATAAGAAGTAGGTGTCTGTCTAACCACCCTAACCACAATAAAATGATAATATTATTTTATAAGATTTTATATATAAGTAGAGAACTCATTCTCCGATGTGATGCATATTTTTTTGTAATTTTTTTCCAAGTAAATAATTAATTATAAATTTTTTATTACAACTTTTAAAAAAAATATAAAAACTTGTATGCCCCGGACCACCTTAACTTGGTCAAAACTTCATGAAATTAAAATTTTCTTTTTTTAATCCTATAGTATGTGAAGAATAGAATGTGATACATATTTTGGATTCAAGAAATGTGATATTGTTTGAAAGCTATAGATTTTTTTCCATCAGCCTATCAATCAGGACTTTAGTCATAATTTGAATAGAAAATGAATAATAATTACTCATTAAATTAAAAGTAAAGGATAATTTATATTGGTGCAAATCTAAGAATATCCTTTAAAAATTCTTTTCATTTCATCAATTTTGGGTAAAAAGATAGTCATTAGCCACATACCCATCATATTGCCACTTTTTGTCCCATCATGATCCTGCACATACCCATATGTTTCCTGTTTATACTTTTTTTTCAGAAGACTACTCAATACTTGTTATTAATGAAATTACTATTTTGTCTATGTGCAATTCAATTGTGAAGTAATCTAAAGCTCTTAAATCTTTGCATTTGGGAATATTTTAGTGCATATCTTGTCTTTGTGTAAGTAATGTCGTTCTTCATAATTGATTTCATTCCTTGATAGTATTAGGCATACATTTTATTCTTGGTAATTAATTAGTCTTTGTGGCACTGATACATCTTATTCATTAGATCTCACCCCAATATTTGGGATTTTTTTTGTTATTGGGTACACCTTTCCTACTTTTTGGTTAAAAGCATACCTAGTTTTAGTTTTAGTAGTTTAATTCATTGAAAATATTGTGAGGGAGTTGTAACTCGATAAAATTCAAATAATATTTATCTTTGTTTAAAGGTATATATTTAGAGCTTTTTGGTTAAATTTTGGCACCTTTCGGGCATTAGATTGTAACTTCTCAATGTGCCCAATCTGTTAGCCACTAGTAAGCATCTATATTACTAGGAAGGCATATACCCTTAATGGCTTTAGGCACATGATGAATAATTTTTTGAAGAAAGGTGTCTCAACCATTCTCCTAATTTTTATATTAAAAATAACATAATTTTTGCATTATAGAATAAAAAATAATATAAATGATATAGAGTTCACTTATGAAAAATATTTAGAGTTTCTTAGCCCTAGAAGCCCCTTGGTTCATAATTTATGGCCTATGGAAGCTGGGTCTTCATAGTGGAGATGTAAAATCATTTAGGACATATAAAATAAATATAAGAGTGAGTTACATTTGGGTACCAAATTATGAAACATGTTATTAAAAATTATAAGGTCTCATTGGATGGAGATAATGGAGAAAAAATAAAGTACCCAAGTTGGTGAGTGGATTATGTTGAGTTTATTGCAGTTGGAAGGAAACTCTAAAAAAAGTCAAAGAAAAAAGATAGAAATAAAGAGGACAGGTTTGAAAGTGCAGATGGAGAGGAACGTAACATATGAATTTGAGGCGAATCTAGAAGGATAGAGGAGTTGGAACCTTATTCAAAAAATGTGAATTTTTAGGGTTTCAAAACTTGCACATGTGCATCAATTTTTGAGGGCCTCTGACAACCAAGATCATGCTTTGAAGCCGCACACATTTGCGAAAAATCAATTTTCCCTAATGTGATCATGCAATTTTCCTGAATATTTGAGTTAGGATTTTGAGGCCTTGAGATCTCCAATCCACTTGAATCCACTTTATACCTATAACCTATAAGAAGCACAAGGGGAGAATGGTTGTTTTATATAGGATCTTTCCTTGGTCAAAACCCATTTTGGTGTTTCCACCCCCATAACCAACTATGATTATGATGATATAAATCATGTGATCTAAGGAGAGAAGAGGAAAATGGATAAAAATATATGATAAATAACATGGTTGTAACTTACCACTCACATTTGTATCCCTTATTTGACTAAAGTCACTTTTCTTATCACATACAAGGATAAATTAGAGGATGCTTGGGGATCCTACAAGTTTTAGTGCTCATAATGAAGAAGGAAACATAAACTTGAAACATGTTACAATGCATAAACATGAATTTTTTGATGTGTTGCAAGCTTCTAATTGAGTGAAATAGTGTTGTATATCCTCTACTTATTTTTTCTTTTAAAATTGCATTAAATATATTTAGGATTGCTTGAGAGATCCAAATTCTATTAAGTGTTTAAATGGAGGGAAATAGATATATTTATATTAGTTTCAGCATATTTCACATTAATGGTTATGATAAACTGATGCAAGAGCATCCAGTGGTGTGAGGGAAATCCTACATCACCCAAAAAAGAAAGATTTTAATTTTCTGTTGGTTGTTTCTTAGATGTTTTTGCATTTCTGGATACCCCTTTAGCTATTAAAATATTTGAATCCAAATTTGAGGCCCTTAGAGGCCCCTACTTTGCACAACATCTTTTTGAGAGCTTTCCAAAAAGGAATTATCATTTAAAATCTGACAGTCGGATTAAAAGTTATGGCTTCTAGAAGTTGGTGCATTTTTAGAAATGTGCTAATTTTTGAATGTGAATTCAAATGTGAAATTCAAATTGTAATTTGGGCACCAAACCGCAAAAACTCAAATTTGAATGTTGTTTTGGCTCCAAATTGGAAAGGAGCCCTATTTATGGGCAAGATTTTTATTTTTGGTGGCTTTTTGGGGAAAAGAGTTTGCATGCTGGGAAAGGGGGTCTTCTGTAATTTTCTATAATTTATGTAACCTGCATGTATTGCAGAGCTTGAGGATTTGTGATCCTCTGCATGTAAGAAGTTCCATTCTAAATAATAGTTAAATTTCTCTTGTTGTTGTCATCATTTTGTGTGTCTCAGGTTTGCTCCCTCGTCATAAACCAACAAGGGATTTTGGATTCATAAGCATATTTTGACCATTAATAACATTTTAAATTTTGTGTTTGATTAGGTGTGAGAGGGATGCAAGGCATCCTAGTCTAGCCCTCTTTACCTTTTAAAAGGTCCATTAAATACATATTTAATCAGATTTTTTTAGATTTAAATCGATTTCATGAAAATAATTATTATTAAGGTAATTTATAAGAATAATTAGGCACATGCTTAGGAGGGTGTCATACATGGTGTGACATTGTCAAGAGTGTCCATTTAAATTGCTACACGTGGTATAATCTATCTTTATTTTAAATGTTTTACATCTCTCTTTTGGATTGCACACACTTGTTATTTTATTTTTAAAATTTAACTTTGTAACCAAATTTAGATCAAGGAACCAACCTATAAAATTCCAACCTTTCATCACACCAACATACATAAAATTAAACACAAGATTTATCACACCAAATTCATTAGTATGTGTTTTTTTATCCTTGTGAATCCAATAAAGTTATATTTAAGCATATCATAACAAACCTTATTGTGAAATTACCAATACATGGGTTTGTATTTTTTCCTTATAAATATGGATGAGGTAATTCCTTATTTACAAACATAACTATTTGATCATAATCACAATTCAAAACTTTGTTGTGTTTTCTTTTCCCTAAATTTTGGTGGTCTTTAGGATTTGTGGGATTAACACACTGCCAATTCTCTACATATTTTTAGCAAATTACATTATTAGATGTTCATGTATCCATAAATTACACATATTTATATCAATTTAATGGAATTAACATTGAGTGTTATTTATATATATTTTATCTTTAGTTGTATGTTAATACTTGTTTTGATTAGTTAAACTAGGGAAGGCCCTAGACCCATTATAGAGTAGCCATGGAGGTAGAAGAGAGGTGACTCATGAAAAGTGAGACAACAAAAAAAGGAGAGAAAATTTCACAATAATTGAGCCAAGAAAGAACAACTAACCATGCTTTTAATTGGAAACAAAACAACACCAGAGAAATAGAGGTAGTAATCGAAAATAAAACTAACAATTAAAAAACTTCTCACCGAAGATAAGAGAAAACCAATGAAATCCAACTATTGAGTAGAACAAGGTACTACCACAAGGGATAGGCTAGGAACCCAACAACAATCTTACACTCCACCATAATAGGAGTAAAATATAGAACCAAGGGAAACAAAAAATTGCTACAACTCCAAATGCCAACCATCCAAATTTTTAGTTTTATCCTATTGATGCTAAAGATTGCAACTACAACTGTCAACTCCAACATTAGGATAAAAGGGTGAAGAAAAAAAATGAGGTTGTAAAAACCCCCTTTGTAGCAGCTCACAAAGCTCTAGCAAAATACTAGCACGACTTTAATAAGGGAGGTCTTCAATTAAAGAATGGAAGAAGCCACAAGAAAAAATAGAAAACCATCCATGTCAATGAGGAACAACTCCACCTCTATAGGAGAAGTCACAAACAACAAAAAAATGACCATCACTAACAAATATAATGAAAACTAGAGGAAAAGGTACACCAAATTGGCACCAATCCCCAAAGCTAGCTAGACCATAAAGAACACAAGGTTCTTCAACCAACATGGACAAGGAACATCCCATACCTCCAAGTGAAACAAGGGAAAGGACAATAAGAACTCCATCCCAAAATCATGAAATGAGGTGTTCCAAGGTGTACACCCTTGGTCTCCTTGTGTTGTGCAATGCATCACTTGGGTTTGTCACATGGCTTAACCACATCCCATGGATTCATTAACTATGGTTGTTATATGGGCATTAACATGTCAATATTTTGGTGGAACAACATCTATCTTTGCAACAATTAGTATCAAAGCCTAGGTGATGGGTTTGAACCCATCGCTTGTGCTAGGGGGATTGTTGCAAGGTGTGTTCCCTTGCTCTCCTTGTGTTGTAGAGTGTAGCAGTTTATTTCATGACATGGCTTAACTACCTCTTATGGATTCATTATCTTTTGTGATTGTATCATGGATTAACAGGTTAATCTATTGGTGCAACAACAACCATCTTTGCAACACAAGAGTTTCAATAGTAGCACAAATGAGAAGATCAACACCATTTAAGGAAAGAGCAAGAGAAAACAAAAGCATGAGTGAAAATAGAGCTCACAAAAAAACCCAAAGAGGATATAGAATAAGAAAGGATAAAATTAAGAAAATAGGGCACCAAAGAACCACTACAACACAAGGGGAAGGCCCTACATCCAACCACCGAAGTAAGGGAGAAAAGAAACTACCCAGTTATAGTCCCAAACATATAAAAACTAAAAACAACATGCCCAACACTTGGGTGAAAGTAAAATAAGGGTTTAACCACAATGTGCTAGAATATGGATTTTGGTGTTTCCATTGTTGGCAACCTAAGTCATTGGTCCGATTTGTACTTCAGTATCTAACCATACCGGGAGATAGAGTAAAGAACAGGGTATCTAACTAAAGTGGAATTTGTCAATCTATTTGCATTACCAATTTATTATTTTGGGTTGTGGATCTCAAGGAAGACCGTTGGGTATCTGGAATGTCTTATTCTCAAGTTTTATGTCATCAAATCAATTGGTGTACGAGTTAGGAGATCCGGTCATTGAATTTTTTGTTTAACAGTGCTAGAAGGCATACTAAGTAAATATGGGGTGTTGTGGATGTTCAAGATGAAATTGTTTTGAGTATTTTCATATTGGAGATTTTATTTTGGGTCCTTACTATGTTGTGGTCAACTTTGGTGGATGTGCATTAAATGTTATTCATGATTTGAGCCAAAATTTGGTAAATATTTTCTACTTTATTGAAGCTGACATGAAGCAATTAAATCCTTAGTAGCAGATATATATAAGTAATCGATTATTTCACTTTGAGGTATGTTCGATAAGGGTTGATGTATGTTGCAAGTATCAAAAGAGTATTTGAGCGATTATGCATAGTTTCACTTGTGTGGAAGAGGATTTTGTGAAGTGAATTTAGGTAAAACAAAGCAGAAGTGAAAAATCACACAAGATCTAGAATCTGATTCATGAGCCTAACCAGAATTGTAATCAGGCATTTGTAGATGCTACTTTCTTAGTTCAACACTTTTGATGTAATCCAAATCTTTTGTAAGGAAATGAGCCTTCCTATTTTTGAGCAGCAAGCTCTAGGTAGTGTGCCTGAATGCAAGTGCATTCCCCATTTGTAAAAGATTTATATTTGAGTACTCAAATTGTGGATTGACCTCTATCGTGGTTTTTCCCCTAACAAGGTTTCCATGTAAAAATACTTGTATTATGGTGTTCTGGCTTATTTTTTTATGTTCATCCATCTTTCTTTTGATTAAATGTTATAGGAACTTAAGAGATTAAATTAATAAAAGTAGAAATTGCACAACATTGATTCACCCCCCCTGTCAGTGTTGCTTGATTCCAACAAAATGATGTTTAAGAAAATGCCATGAGCAGCTGACCCAACACCATCAAAATCACCAACACCTCCACATACACTATCCACCAAAACTTTCATAGAAAGACCAGGTAACCAAGAGCAACAAGGGAAGACAAACAAGGCATGTAGAACCCCCTCAAACCCACCCCATCAAATAGTTGCGAGAAATAGGGGTAGGAATGTAGCAACCTAACACCCACCACAAGCGAAACCAAGGCGGCCAACATCCAACAACATTAGATCAGACCACTGAAAGGACCTAATACCCAACCAAAAAGAGGTTATAGATGTGGAGGAGAATCAACCACCAAAGTTGTAGGCTCCAAAAAGAGGAAACAAAAAAAATTGAAAGTAGAAAAGTAAGCATTTGTTAAAATCAAACTTTAATGACTCAAGCCACACAAATGAAGTAGGAACAAGAAAAGGGCCCTAAAAAATTGGGTCACCATCACCATCCTCATCTTTTTTTCTACCAACTTCATCATAATTTAAATTGACACTCCTAGTGCCTCCACTCTAGTTCTTGCCACCCATCAGCTCATTAGGAGTTACAACTTATGTGCATACTTGTTTTGATTAGATTAATACTAAAACGGCCAGTACCCATTAAATAAATATCCATCAAGGAAGAAAAGAAGTGGATAACAAAAAGTGAGACCACAAAAAGAAACACTCGCAAGAAGTGAGGTAGGAAAGGACCACTAAAACCCCAAGCTTTTGATTAGAGCATGGAATCGGTTATAGACCAGCTGTAGTGAAAAGAAACTACAACAACAAAAGACCATCCCAAAACACACCTAAGATGGAAAAACCCAAAACAAGGCCATCAAGGGGGTTTAATTTAACCAAACTTTAAAAAATCCTTCAAAGGAGAGGCAATGCGTGGAAACCCACAATTGAAGGGAGTCTCATATGAAGGGATACAAATCTCAACATCAAGGTTGCACTTATCCAAAACACCTTCATTAACAAAGGGACGATGCTCAGGATCTATTATCTTCCCCTCAACAAAAGAGGAGCCTTCAAACATGGCCTACACATTGGAAACATGGCACAACAAGGAGAAGGGTCCATATCTGTGGAGGTGGTACTACTATGAAAAATCATAATGTACAGTCTGATTCCAAACCCCAAGCCTAGAACTTGGCTTGATAATGTTAGGAAACTTCTTACCAATCTCAAACCAAACCCTAAATCTGGCATACAAAAAACTTATTCTATTTCTTATAGCATTATAAATGGTAATCAATTGACCAAAAGAATCAACAATACCCTGAAAAATATCTTCATCCCAAAATTCCAAAGGGAAATCAAGCAGACAAACCAAAATAGGAGAAAAATTTATGTTAAATGCATTGAACCCAAGCACCCAAAATTGAAGGAAAAGGAAAACCTTACCGAAAAACCAAGGGCCACCCAAAAGAACCTGAGAGCAATCTTCACTAGTATTGAAAGAGAATAGAATGAAACCATTCGATAAGCCTTCACACTTTGCAAAAAAAATCATACTAATAATTAGAAGCCAAACTATGAATAGTATCAATATTGGGTCTTCTCCCAATAAATATGCCAATAAGAGCATGTTGTAGATCAGTAGTGGCTCAGTCTAGACACACGTTAGAAATAGAAATTATAGGGGGAGAAACTACTAGCCCACATGAAGACTACTCAAGACCAAAAGAAATCTGAGGCATAAAAGGAGCCACTCACCTAGGAGGGGAAACCATACGAGGAGATGTGGCAACATAACAACTAATAGTAATAGGGGAAGAAGCTTTCAAAGGAGGCAAAAGAAAACCCCTTTTCAAAGAGCTACCAAAGTCATTCAACCAACTCATAATAGGTAAAGAATGCTTAATTTCATGAACAACATGTTAAGCCTCTAACCACATGGCCAAGATCGAATCCTCAGCCACATTAGGTAACAAGGAACCCTGGAGAAGGGGTACAAGTTTATGGCGAGCCTCAAGAAAGATATCCAAGAGAGATTCATCGTCCTCATCCTCATAAACCCAGAGATCCTAATCATTAGAGCCATCACTGTAAGGAAAAGGAGCAAAGCCAAAATAGGGGAGAGCCAAACCAGAATCACCTCCAAGCACAACTACCAGGAAAGAGTCCATGCCTCCAACAACATCATCACCAACCCTAGTGCCCACTCCATTGCCACAATTATCCCTTGCACAACCGCCTCTACAACTGCTACCTTTGTTTAGGGTTTGTGAAGAATATGTTCTTGCTCTCCCCATTGCTCTCATTGTTGCTCTCATAGCTTCTCTCATCGCATTCCTCAAGGAATATCTTATGTGCATACTTGTTATTGATTTGATATTTTGAGTTAAATTATCTATTTTTGTGGTATCCCTAGCATAGCATTGCTTGAAGCATAAACTATCTAGTCATGTTTTTCTCTTCATTTATTATATTTTATACCTCAAGAAAATACTCTCTTAGGTATATTAATGTTTAAAGAAGAATAAGAGCACACCCACTCTTATCAATTGATGTATAATTTTCCATCAACTAAGGAAAGCGATGTGTTATATAAGTTTTTACTCTAGGAAAATAAAATGATAATTTTGAAAGCTAATACATCAAGCAAGAACTTTCAAAAATTATTAAATATCTATTTCTATAGAGGATATAAATATACTATTAGAACATAAATGCACTTGAACTAGATTACAACACAATCACATCTCAATCTCTTAGATTCATTGGATCATTTTTCTTCTTTAATCTAAAATATAATATTAATCTTTAATTTACAAGAATCATAATATTACATCAATCAAAATTAATATTAAACCAATTGAATTTATGTCCATCTCAATTTATTCAATTATCATTCTCACACTCAATATTTTAACTAAATTTTTAACCTAAAATATACTCAAATTATTGATAATTTTTCCAACATGTGAAACAAGTTATTCAACCCAATAGTTAATAGAAATTATTTGCATCATCCATATATGTTGTAAATAATTATTTAAAAAGTGCCACTATTGAGGCATTACTGTAAGACAAGTAGAGTGATAACTTTAAGAAAACCCCCCTAAAAAAAGGATATAAAATCCTAATGAATCATTCATTTTTTTAAGAAAAAATATTAATTTCTATTGGTGTCTTTCCTCTTTTTTTTGAAAAAAGTATTACCCTTTTTTTTAAAGTATTAATTTTATTGGAAATTTTTTTTACATCACTAAAATTTTGTAGAAAATTTTGGCGAATCTTAAAAAATAATAGGAAAATGCATTAATTATGATGGAAAATCCATCCAATCTAAAAATAATTCTCATGAAAAAGTAGGGGCCCAAGGGTGGAAATTATCGATGAGTTTAAGTGGTAGACTATAATATTTACTTGTCACCATTGTTTTAAAATATAATATAATGACCTATGATGTATAATTGTCATGGGGCTTGAAATTTCTCTTAGATCATTGATCTAACAACCCTTGTACTTTGTGAGGTAAAATGTACCCATAATCTATAATGCTCATAAGACCCAAAATTTGTTGGAATATTATATTTTGCAGTCAGCAGATTTATCCAAGTCAACCCCACGTCAGAATGAAGACTTTCAAGTTCCCCCACCCAATGTATTCCTCCAACATTAATTTTTGTTGGTGATTTTGAAATTCAAAAGGAGTGCTCATCTTTGAGCTTGAAAGACCAATGAATATCTGCAACAAATTAAAGAGGTTAGGTAAATTTGAAATTTGAAAGAAGTGCTCATTCTCATGAGCATTTTGAAACAAGAAGAAAAGGAATGTCTTTGTATTCGTTGGAATTAGGAAGAAGTTTTGTATTGGAAGGTGACCCTATAGTAGTAGATGAAAAAGGGAATGTTTAACATAGATCAGTGACAACATCGGCATAGGGAATGTTTTAGCAGACACAACGCATTGTCAGCTGTAGCTATAGGATTGTAGCAGCTTATGTATTTGAGGTGTGAGTGTAGCACCCAGTCATTGGACATCTGTCCAAATCAGTTTAGCTTTATTTTGTTTATGTAAATTAGAGAATATCCTCTGAGTTTTTATATTTTGAATAAAGCAAGGAATATATGCAAAGTTATTTTCTATCTGTTTAGTCTAGTTGTCACTGTGCGTACTCTGTGTGTTTTTTGTGTTTGTTTTTATGTCTATCAATCCAGTAACAGCAGTGAAGTTGTGTATCAGCACCCCTGTTGCCCCAACAAAGTGGTATCAGAGCCTTGTTTTTTTGGGCAGTCAATCAATAGTTAGTTAGTTTTTTTTATTGTGGGTTAAGCCCTAGGTTATCTAGGCATTAAGATTTCTTAAATTTGAGGTTGAGAAATATGGTAGGAGGTGAGAACAAAGGTTGGAAGCAACCACCACATTTGATGGATAAAATTATGAAATATGGGCTAAGAAGATGAGAACCATCTTAGTTGCAAATGACCTATGGGATTTGGTCATAAATGGGTTCAATGACATCACTGACCCAAATGCTTTTGTAGCCCTTTCAAATGCAAAAAAAAATCAGTTGAAAGATATAAGAATGAAGGATGCCAAAGCCCTCAGTTTGATTGAGGCAGCCTTGAGTGATGCTATCTTCCCACGTATTGCAGCAACAAATTACTCAAAGCAAGCTTAGGATATATTGCAAAATAGCTACAAAGGGACTGACAAAGTGAGGTTAGATAAGTTGCAGCTCTTGAGAAGAAACTTTGAGAGTCTACAAATGAAGGATAATGAGTCTATTTCAGATTTCCACACTAAGGTTTCAACCCTAGTAAATCAACTGAGAGTCAATGGAGAAACAATGGAAGAGCGAAGGATTGTTGAGAAAATTATAAGAATTTTTCCTACTAAGTTTGATTATGTAGCAGTTACCATTGAAGAAGCAAAGGATTTGTGTCAAATGACCATAGATGAGTTGATGGATTCACTACAAACCCATGAGCAATGGATAAATATATCCACTCCTTCGTTAGAGCAAGCATTCAAAGCTCAGACCAATGCAAGAGTTTGGGGAAGAGGAAGAAACAATAGAGGAAGAGGTCAAAGAGGCAAAGGAAAAAACAATTTTGGAAGAGGAGGTTTTGATAGCACAGAGGTGATGAGCAACTCATCAGCAAACCAAAACTAGAGGATGAACAATAGTTCGAATCAAAGGAGTGACAAAAGTAATGTGCATTGTTATTACTATCACAAATATGGCCATTATGCTAGTGAATGTAGAAAAAAGTAGCGTGACCATGGAGGACAAAATGCTAATGTAGAAAATGAGAACAAAGTTGAAAATGACAAACAATCACATGTTTTCATCGTATGCAACCTTGCTGAGCACAACAATGATGAAGTATGGTACTTGGATAGTGGATGCAACAACCACATGAGTGGTAATAAGAATTTCTTTACCTCCATTGACAGCAGTCTAAAAACTAAGATCAAAATGGGAAATGATGAGAAGGTTCCCGTCATTGGAAAAGGTGTAGTCAACATCCAAAGGAAGAATGGTGAGAGGCAGCAAATCCAGGATGTCTATTATGCCCCCGGCATAAAACATAACCTATTGAGCATTGGAGAAATGGTCCAAAACGGTTACAAGATCCTGATGGAGAACCGAGAATGCAAAATATTTGATAGAGGAGGCAGCAAAAGAGTGATGGTTGCAGTGCAGATGATGAGAAATAAAATGTTTCCGCTCAGGATGCACATAGTGTCTGCAACCAAAACAACAAACGGTCAACAACAACATTGTTCACCGACACTGGTAGTAGTTTCATAATAGGCGGTAGTCGAACAACAATCTGCATTCAAGATAGTCATCAAAGACCGATCCAAGCTATGGCATTTATGGTATGGGAACTTAAGTTTTTCAAGTTTAAGTTTATTGTCTAGGAAAGGTATAGTTATGGGTTTACCATCTATTGTAGAACCCGATGGCAAGTGTGAGGCTTGCATTTTATGAAAATAACATAGGCAACCATTTCAATCTGGGTATTCTAGGAGAGCAAATGAACCACTAGAGTTAGTGCACTCAGATTTGTGTGGACCCATGAAAACCCCTACTTTAGGAGGAAATACATATTTCATGACTTTCATAGATGACTATAGTAGAAAAATATGGGTCTATTTTTTGAAAAAAAAATCAAAAGCCTTTGAGAAGTTTAAGTGGTTTAAGGCAACAGTTGAGGAGAGTGGTCACTATATCAAAGCCCTTAGAACAGATAGAGGGAGAGAGTACATATCCAATGAATTCCTAAATTTTTGTAGGAATGAGGGCATTCACAAACAATTCACAACTAGGTATACCCCACAACAAAATGGAGTGGCAGAAAGGAAGAATAGGACCATTCAAGACATGGCGACAAGTATGCTAAAGGAAAAAGGGTTGTCTCACATATTTTGGGGAGAAGTTGTAGCAACAACAGTCTATATATTGAATAGGTGCCCCACAAAAGCTATTCGTGATATGATTCCACAAGAGGCATGGACAAACAAAAAATGGAGTGTTGAGCACTTGAGGATATTTGGGTGTGTGGCATACACACTCATACCAAAAGAGAAGAGCCAAAAATTTGATGACAAAGGAGAAAAGTGTATCTTCATAGGCTATAGTGAAGAGTCAAAAGCCTACAAATTGTATAATCCCATCACCAAAAATGTTGTAATCAACAGGGATGTTGTATTTATTAAGAATGAAGAATGGGATGGAACAGTGGATGACACCACGGGTATTTCAATTACAATACCCCTTGATAATGAAGAAGTTGCAAATGATAACAACATAGAGGGAGCTCAAGAGAGTAATATGTCAGCAAGAAACCACCATAGAGCATTAGAAAACAACAGCTCTGGTGATCTGAAACAAAATAGTAAATCTGGCAGTGTTCAGCAGAGACAGCAGTCTGGTAGCATTGAACAGAGACAGCAGACTAGTAGCTCCAAAATTCAGCAGAGCAGTAGCTCCGACAATCAATAGTACAGTAGCTGCAGACGTTAGAGTAGCAACAATTTAGAAGCAAATTCGGATCCTACAGTTGCATCATTGATGCCAAGAAAAACAAAGAGTGTGAGGGCGATCTATGACAACACACAACATGCTGATTTTGATGAGAACTTAGATTTTATACTATTATCCTATAGTGATCCAACATACTTTGAGGAAGCGATGAAAGAAGATAAATGGTGTAAGGCCATGGATGAAGAGTTGGAGGCTATAGAGAGAAATCAAACATGGGAGTTGACTGAGTTACCCAAGGGTAAGCAAGTGATTGAAGTGAAGTGGGTCTATAAGACCAAGTGTACTGCAGAAGGGAAAATTGAAAGACACAAGGTAAGACTTGTTGTCAAAAGGTATAAACAACAGCTTGGTATTGATTATGATGAGACATATGCACTAGTTGCAAGGCTGAAAACAGTGCGGACAGTTATTGTAGTTGCAACACAACATCAGTGAAAAGTGATGCAGATGGATGTAAAGTTAGCCTTCTTAAATGGAGTGTTGAAGGAGGAAGTGTACGTGGAGCAGCTACCTGGCTATGAAGTCCCAGGGCAAGAGGACAAAGTGTATAGGCTCTAGAAAGCTCTTTATGGGCTAAAACAAACACCTCAAGCACGGTACAGAAGAGTGACAACTGACTTACAGATTAAGGGGGAGTGTTGGAATATTATATTCTACAGTCAACAGATTTATCCAAGTCAGCCCCATGTCAAAATGAAGACTTTCAAGTTTCCCCCCCAACGTATTCCTCCAACATTTATTTTGGTTGGTGATTTTGAAATTCAAAAGGAGTGCTCATCTTTGAGCTTGAAAGGCCAATGAATACCTACAACAAAATAAAGTGGTTAGGTAAATTTGAAATTTGAAAGAAGCACTCATTCTCATGAACATTTTGAAACAAGACAAAAAGGAATGTCTTTGTATTCGTTGGAATTAGGAAGAAGTTTTGTATTGGAAGGTGACCCTGCAGCAGCAGATGGAAAAGGGAATGTTCAACACATAGAATGTTTTAGCAAATGTAGTGCATTGTCAGCTGTAGCTACATGATTGTAGTAGCTTATGTATTTGAGGTGTGAGTGTAGCACCCAGTCATTGGACATCTATCCAAATTAGTTTATCTTTATTTTGTTTATGTAAATCAGAGAATATCCTATGAGTTTTTGTATTTTGAAGAAAGCAAGGAATACATGCACAGTTATTTTCTGTCTGTTTAATCTTGCTATCACTGTGTGTACTCTGTGTGTTTTTTGTGTTTGTTTTTCTGTCTGTCATTCGAGTAACAACAGTGAAGTTGTGTATCAGCACCCCTATCGCCCCAACAAAATTATGGGCTCCATGAGAATTACATATCATGGGTACATTTTATCTAGTGGAATACAACAAGGTCCATTAGATTATATTATAAATCAATGGTGTAAACTAAAGATTAGAAATATAGTCTTAAAGCAACTAATAATTATGATATACTATTGACGAATTAATATGGATTTCTACTATAATTTATTAAATTTAGGCGAATCTGATTTAATCATGTATCCAATATTGTGGCAAATTTTTAAGTTAAATTTTTTTTATAAAATAAATTCTTTGGTAATTTAAATAAGACCACAATAAAATTTTGTAAAAATGTGCCAATTCAAGTCACATTATAGCTTGAACTATTAGCCAATTTTGGATTCCCAAATTTCAACTATTTGCCAATTGACGAATATTAGCCACTAAAAAAATCACTAGACAAGTATGTCTTTTACTTGCATTCTGAATAATCTCTATAATATTGTTATTGCATTAATTAAGGTTGATTTTTAATTTTTGTTTTCTTGCTCTCAGCGAAGAACCATCATAATTAACGCTCTTAACCTGATGGAAAAGGAATGGTGTTCTCTATATAGTCTTTATATTCTTCTATCGATTAACTAAGAACGAAATATTTGTTTTTTTTGAATTCACAAGAAAAAATAAAACCAGATAACATAAGCATAATGGGTAAAATTTATTTCGCCCCTTAGCCGTTGAGCACTTGCCGCCTGCTCCAGCTCCCCGACCCGGCCTGGGCACAGCCCCGACCGCCTTCTTTTTTCCTCAATTACTCCGAAACAAATGGTTCATAATATTCTGGAACGCTTAGCTCGACGCTTGGGATGCCAGTGCCCTAAATTCATCGAAACGTCTCCTCATTATTTTCTTTTTGCCTCCACTATAAATTTCATGGTAACATTGAGTAAATGGTGGATGTGGGTGCCTGAGATTGGCTTCACACTTTCTGCGAGAGAAAAGTATCACCTAGCCAGAAAGTGGGCATCAATGGAGCCACATCATAATCGTCGACCACCACGAAATCTAATTCGAATCTTGCGTATTTTATGGAGAGGAATTGCGCGGCTATTGGAGGTATTGTTGAGAAAGATTTTACAGGTATTGGAGGTATTGCTGAGATCGATTGAAAGGCTTCGAGCTTATCTTCCTCCTCTTCCAATACTACTGATTTACATTGCGTCCTTCCTCACTGGTCTCGCTGGTATACTGTATTATCTGCATCCCACCAACCAAGTTTATCGTATAAGCTTGTTTTGTCTCCTCCTGTTTAACTTTTTCTGTTACCGCGCCCTCCAAGTCATCCGCCTGTTCCTCCATTAAAATAGTTTTTGTTCTACATTGAAGTTTGACAATCGGCTGTGTTATCACGTAAAACTCCGAATTATAATCACAGACTATCATTGTTATGGAGATTCAATAGTAAATAGACTGTTTCAACATCGATGTACGTTCTCTAGTTTGAAGCTCCGTGAATTGCTTTCAAGGTTTTAGATTATGGAATTAAAATAGAGTGGATGTTCCTTCCAATTTTTTTAAAGCATTCTATAGAAGTACTATACTGAATGGATGAAACAATAATCTCTATAATTTTTTGGACATCTAAGACCACAGTAAAATTTTTGAATAAGTTGCTCGTGTGGAATTTTGTATAGTAGAATTGGACGTTCCGTAGAGACAAGGATTAAATAATATGGAGTTGACATTAAACATGGACGCACAAATAAACTGGTTTAGTTGGGAATTCAATCACGACAAAACATGGTTTAGTTGAAAATTCAATGAAGACGGTGTTCGTTGTGGAAGACAACTATTTTAAAAAATGTTTAAGAGAAGTTGTTTGATATTAAAGCAAATAAAAATCAGACAAACAATTTTAGTAGAGATGAAGACTGGCAAATTAACCACTATTGGGTTTCAATATAAACTTCTTAAAGCAATATACCCGTCTTTTGATCTCTCTTATCTTTTATTATATATAAAACTCTTTACTTAAGCCTATACAATTCTCGCTACACAATCATTCTTGTTTCCCTCAGATGAAAAAATATTTGCCTTACTTTTCATGTTTTTCTTTTCCTTCCTCTATTCCTTCTGGTTCCATTCATCACTTAAATGTTAGCTCTATTTTCTTTATTGTTTTTATTAAAAAAAGCCGGGGTTAGAGTCTGATCTCAAACAAAGCATTAAAGGTCAGGTTCTTAAGTCAGAAAATCCAACCACAACACAGACCAACAACCAAATCAATCATCAAGACTAAGAGTAACTAAGAAACCAAATCAACCATCGAGACTAAGAGTAACTAAGACACATTAGGCGTAGACTAGATAAACACAAAATGTAGCCAAAAAGTCTATCTTCCTTATTGTTACATCTATTTAAACTAATATTTTCTCTTATTAATTTTATTTTTATTTTCACTCTATTTATTTATGTTTTACTTTTAATCTTGTCTACTCTATAATCATAGTTATTATTATTATTTTTTTAATATTTTTTTGAACTCTCTTTGTATTGTGTTGATATGTTCACCATTGTTTACACATTCTCTTATTATCATGTACATTATTTTCTAGGTTTTTTTTCAATATTTGGCATTTCCTTTTTCATTATAGGTATTTTGTACACCTCTTTGGCACTTCCCATTCAAACCCTCCACTTATTGTGAGATACTTATCTTCTCGACATCTTGAACACTCTAAAATGATCAAAATATACAATATTCAAATTTATTTTTATCAAGAATCATAGTATGTGATCCAAAATGTTATGTAAAATGACACACCACAAATTTATTATTTCAACCACAATTTTTTATTTATTTTGAATGGGATAAATGAAGGGAAGTTTTTTGTTTCATTTAAAATTAAGAAGTTGAATAGTTAGAAGTTGTGATGAGAAAAGTAGATTTGTAATGCAGATTTATGCTTTTTAAAATAAATATTGTCAACAAACACACAATTCTAACCTAAATAACATAGTTGAGAAACTAGATGTACAATGCATACTTATAGATTAAATGAGGAGGTATTAAGTAGAAAAAGGAATATTATTTGATACCATAGTAAATTTGGTCATCATAGTATAGAAAATCAATTTTGTTGGTATTCTTGTTATCTTGAAACTATAGTAATTTTAGGATCTTGTAGATATCAAATTTGGATTTTGAATTCTCAATCTTGTGCTTCATGGAAATTATTTGACATGTTGAAATTTCTTGTTCACAACCATGTTTGTTTAGGTAAATATTATATATTGAAACTAACATTACCTCAATATTTGAGTATATTGTTGTGTAAGGATTGATGGAACTTAAAACTACTTAGGGGAGATTGCTATATCACGAGGGTCATGTTCTCCTAAGATAACTCCCTTGACAAGACTAACTTTATGGTTTTGCATAAATATTGGAAATAAAATTCTCACACTTGTAAGTGCCTAGATGATCCTAATGTAGATAATGGATCCCATTAATTCTCCTCAAAATAATGTTCCTATAATGATTCTGCTTGTAATGGTTAACATTTTTTTATATTGCCTCTTTATATTTAAATACACAAATGTGTGTCTTTACAAACCATAATATAGAAATAGATCATGTGGAAATGTAGTAAATTAGCACATAATAGTTAGAAATAAGTGGGTTTATATAATATTTAAATTTGAAAATTAAGGTTAACATAGATTGAGGTTGAACCCATACATCGTTGTATTGAGCTAGAATAGAGAGAGATAAATATTAAGGTGGGTAGAAAATGCATCAATATGGATGCAATGATAGGCACAATAAGTAGATACTAATAAAAATTCATAGAAGTTAAAATAGGGGTGCATGAAAATACCTAGTTCATGGAATTATGTGTAGATAAGGAGAGATAAAGGTTTAGGATATAAGGAAAAAAATTTCAAATTATTTTAATCCATTAGTTGATTTGTAATCATATTAATAAATTATATAAAAATGAGCCAAAATAAAAGGGAATTATCATGGTTGAGGATAAATTTTACCATAACATGTTTACTAAATTTTTAGATGCATGTGAATCCTAAATTAAATATGTATTTCAAACTCCATGAGCACTTACAAAAATGCACAAAAAGTAATTCTACATACTAAAAAGGATATAGGGTTTATGCAAAGTAATGAAGCCATCTAAATCTTTATGTGTTCCTTCTTTGCATGTACACTCCATAGGATTTTTTAAAAAAATTAGAAATTAGTTGATGTCATGCAAATAAAAATAAGAAAAAATATTTCAGATTATTTAACTCTCTAATAATACTAAAAGAGAGGGTGAGAGAATAGTGCTAAAGTATTACTATTCCTAGTGTGATGATACTAGGGTGGTATTATTCTTCAAGTAGAAGCATGTAATGTGATCAAGATCCATCTAGAAATGGAAATGAATATTTAAAATAAAGGTACCTTTTATTGTATGAAACCATAACATAAAAATGTTAGTGATAGGATATGCACTCATTCTATTGGTTGCATTCCTTGACTACAATAAACTAGAGTAGTGAGAAAATTAATACATGAAGAGTAAATATAATATAAGTATGTATGCATATTGATCATGTAAAGTAATATTTTTCATATATACATATTTTAATAAATATTAATTACATATCAAATGATAAGTGTGAAGGTCATATGGACTAGAGATAATCATTAAGGTACACAAATTTATCCCCAAAATAAGTAAATGAGAAAAGTCAAGTAGCACTAAAAGGTGAGATAAAATTATGTGAGAACCTATACTACTAGGTAGGAATATATATTTAAAGGATTTAGGAGCATGATAAGTCATGTAGTTAGGAAAGGTGTCTCAACCATGATCCTATTGTTAATAAATTTTCTAAAGTATATAGAGAAAAAAAAATGTCTAGGATATAGAGTTCATTTTAGGAAAAAGTAAATATTCTAGGTTCTTTGGCCACATCAGCATCTAAAATCAAAACTTATGGCTTTTATAAGTTTGTTCCTTGTAATGGAGGTGTGAAAACCTCAAGGATATAGGAAAGATCCATAAGAGGAAGTTAAAATTGCTAACCAATTTATTAAATATTTAATAAAACGTCATAAGGTGACTTTAAATGGAGATAATCGAGCCAAAATAGAGTGTCAAAGTTGGTGAGCTTATGGAAGGTGAAAGAAATATTATACTTTTATCTTATAGAGTCATCTTGAGGCTTTGGTGAATGAATTTACAACTTGTTGCAACTCACCACTTAGATATGATCTCCTTCATGGAAAGAAGTCACACTCATCAAATTCAAGTACCAATTATAGCTTGACTTGATTTGATTTGATAACCTACAAATTTTAGTACACATAAAAAAGTGCAAGCAAAATATATGACAAACATACAAAAAACATGAAATGATATTAAAAGATGAAATGCTACAATAATCTTGATAATTCTTCCCTAGACTGCTCTTGAATGATTTTTAAGAATATAAATTATTGATTCTCTATGTATTAAAATATTAATGACCAACTCTTCTATAAGATTTAAATGTTATTTTTAAATGTATAGCACAAAAAATTGTAACCTTTGATAATTTCACTCTCTTGAAACACTTATTTTCTTAAAACATTAATTGTAGTAATAATTTACTCATTTCAGGGATAGATTAATAAAATATATTAAAATCCCCTTCATCCCTATAAATTCAGGTAAAAAAGAATCAGTGAAGGGTCAAAATCACCCTAGACTAGAAATCAACTTTTTAAGTGTTTTAAATTTTGATTGGTGGCCTTTTATTGTTTTAAAATGACCCCAGGAGCTGGCCCCTAAACAAAAAGATTAATTCAAATGCATATATAAGCATGCTTTCATCTCAGTTTTGAACACGAAGAGAGGAGAACTCAATTTCTTAGAGACAAGGAAACCAATTATAAGGAAATTATGGAATTTTTTTGAAATTTATTCTATACATGCTATGTTTAGTAATTTATTATGTAGGTGACCTACCTTTTGTATATTTATCAATAAATCAAGTCATTTATATATCAACTTATGTGTGGCATCTCTTCTTCATGAGTTATCACATCAAGGTAATATTATAATTTTTCATAAATATCAATTATAGTCAATTATTGTTCTTTTGGTGTCAACCCAGCCTAGGGCTTGCCCTCCTGATCATCATTAGTTGATGTATGTGTAGGTAGAAATACCAACATGGGGGATGACGTAGACAAGCTCCTATACAACACTACCTTTTCCCCTATTTTCATGTGTGTAGGTCAGATCATGTATTTTTAATAGAAGACAAACCAAGAAAATGAAGAGCATACTATGATACAAATATCACATTTTAAAATTACAAAAATGTAACAATCTATTCTATGGCACACTTGACCCCTGACCAATTACTTCAAGCTCAATTTTTTTGTGTAGGATCCTCTCTATCTCTACCTCTCAAATCTAGAGATGGTTTTTGATTCCTCATTTTCATCTATGCAATAATTTAGATTTATATATCTAGGTATGTATGACAAACAGTCTTCTCAAAACAAAAATAAAATTTATCACAACACAATATTTACAAACAACATATACCCAAGGAGGTTAGGTCTCTCTTATGTCAACAAGCCAATTATAAAACCCTAGTTAGTTTATGTTTGAATGTATTGACACTTTATTTTTATTTTTATTGCATAAATTCTAAAAAAATATTTTAAAACCTAGGTTATTTGAAGATATTACATTTAATTCATTTCAAAATTATGTATTTTCATTATTTATTAATCATGAATTAGAGTAAAATTCGTAAATAATTTGAACTAAAATACATAATTTGATATCTAATTTTCCTTGTTTAGTGCTTAGCCTAAAGTCATTTTCATTAAGACATCTAACTAGAATACATTTTTTGTCATTTATGCTTGCATATTTTACTGAAAAAAATTAAAAAAGAAAAAAATGCATAGTTCTCACATTTCAAGAGATCCAAAATTATTATTTTTCTATATATATATTTTTAAATTAGTTAGTCACAATATTCAATTTTTAAAAATCATCATTTGAATATATTAAATTTCTCTAAATATATGAAAAATTGCATGCATGTGTGTGATTCATATAAAAAAATTAGGTTTTGGTGTATTTCTAGAATAGTGTTCAGTTCTAGACCTGAACCTAAAAAACAAAAGACCCTTAGACATTATAGGTAGTTTCTAGATCTTGAATTTTCTAAAAATACATATTTATCCTAGGGAAAATTGTACCCCTATCCAATTAGTTTGGGATTAAAAAAATTGTGAGAACCTCTATCAACACTTGTTCTCTACACAAATCTAGTTTCAAATTTTGAAGTTCAATATTGCAACAATTTATTTTTTAGCATTGTTAGATTGATCTGGGTCATAGGATAATTTTTCCTAACAAAAATATTATTTTATCATAATTAATCTCTTTTTTTTCATAAATTTTTAAGTAGTTTAAATAATTTTTGTTGCAAGCATGTGAAAATGAACTTCTATCTCATTTGTTTCTTTTTTCTTTGACCCCTTTCCCAACATCTTTCCTAATTGTGAGATAAATTTGGTGCAAGCATATACAATCATTGATAATAATGTCAATCATGTTGATTCTTCTCCCAATATCTCTCCTACTTGTGAGGGAATCTTGGTGCAAGAGGATCCATTCATTGAGAATCATGTTTTTTTCTCTTCCAATACCTCTCCTTCTTGGGAAAATATTGTCACACAAGAAGATGAAATCATTGGTACATTTTCTCTTTCAAGTGATAGTAAGGTGGCTTGCATAGATGAAGGGTCAACTTTTATATTATGTGCTCCATTGATAGAAGATTTCCAATAATTTAAAATTATACACCCACATTTGATTATTTTAAATCACATAACTCTTTTAATTATTGGCCAAACTAAAACAACCCTTATTATAGGACCTCAAAAACCTCATAGACATATCATAAAATTTGTAAAAAAACTCACTAGTAATCATGTGCAACAAGATTTATGGAAGCAACCAATTTATCATTCATTTGTTCACACATATAAAACTAGAATTAATAAGAAGTCAAACAAAACAACTACATCCATTCTATTATGTCAACCATATCTTCCACCCCCAACTATTCTTCCTCAACATAGTGGTAAATAATATGAGCTTGCTAAGAAAATTCATAATACTCCAACTAAGATCTTCCTTTGGTACTTGATTAAAACATCACATACATACTAGAGGATGCTCCAAGAGGCTTTATGAAAGAGATATTACCTTCTATAAAAGGAAATGATGTGTCGGCCTTGTTCGATTATATGGAAGAAATAATGTTAGATATTACCCTCCCTCAACATTAATTACCTCCACTTTAGGTCCAATACAAACATGAGGCTCTAATGATAATGATTAAAGAAATAATAAAACTAGGGTTAGATGCAATTTTATAGATAATTGATCAGGCCTTAATATTTTTAACATTGATCTTCTAGATAAATATGCTAGGAAAAAATATCTTATAAAACCAAATGACTTTTGTATAATTTCAGGCTTTGACAGTTTTAGTAAGCAACCATTAGGGACAATCATACTTCCAATAAATGTAGGTTCCATTTTTTTGTCTAACCCTATCCATATCACACTAGAACCTCTTTTGTATAACATTCTCTTAGGTAGATTATGGAATCGTGCCATGAAAGGAGTCCCATCTACTCTTCATCATAAGATGAAATAGGAATACAATAACAAGATATATATGGAAAAAGTGGATGTATATAGTTATAATTCAAAAATCTAAGCCCAACATAACACTTCTAACTCTCTTAACATTTTCATTCCATCTTCAAAAGTGGATCCATTACTTTCCATCGATAATGATACTATGAATGAGCTCATGGGTGATTATTGGGTCCATCATTATGTTTTACAACTTGTTTCACTCCAAGGAGCCTAGAATCTCACCACCAAAATCCAAAGATTTGAATACAAATGATTCTCATGATATTGCTTCATCTTCAAACACATATTTTGGTGATGATTGGGATTCATTACATTTTTCACTCTCCTTTATTAGAGAGTAAAAAATATCACAATCTAAACCTAAGGAGTCTTGTGTTTCATTTTCTCAATTTTTTTTACATCAAACAATCCAAACATCTTCCCATAAAAATGATGGGGGCTTTTAACCCTTCGTCCCTCATGTTTTGGAGATGCCTAAAAAAAACTTCAAAATAATTTGCATTATTGCAAAATAACCAATTATTCTCATAAGAATTTAGATGAGGATTCTCCATCTAAGTTGGAAAACCATTATAGGCTCAGATTTAAAAACTATTTCAAAACATGGATATAATGAAAAAATGGAACTATAAATTAATAATTGTTTTAATTCTACATAAAACTTTTCTAAAAAAGAGTTTATCTTTCCAAATTGAATCTCCATATTCATATACTATATTTATGACTTTTTTTGGTAAGCAAGCCAACTTTTCTTTTGAAGAGAAGGGACTGTCTCTTACTACTTATCCTTTATCAAAGAAAGATAATATTTTTTTGAGCCTTCTCAATGCTCACTTGATTACTCTTCCTCCTCAAACTCAAAATAAATTTTATAGAAATAAATAATTTTGTGCATATCACTGAGTGCATGGCCATTCCACCAATGAATTTTAGGCTCTTCAAAGTAAAATACAACTTAGGAATTTTGGTGATCTTGCATATTTTGATGTACCTAATTATTCCAAAAAAATGATCTCTTTTCTATGGTGTTGCTCTCACTATGTGGCTTTTGCATCTTCATATGTTTTCTCATTGTCATTCATGTTGGTATAATATTATGTGCAACCATATTTCTTTCTATAATAGAAACATGATAGTGTCCTATGTGGTTGTATTTTCCATTGCACTTGGGGGGTAAGGATAACTAGTCTTGGGAGGTGTATTTCATTTTCAAGGATTGCCTCTTCTCTTTTCCTTCCTTAAAATATCAAGATAGAAAGTATGCTGACAATTTAAGGTGGGGAATATCACCCTATCCAATTTATATGTTCCTTGTGATATTTAAATTATTGACACCCCCCTTTGGTGGTGGTGTTATTTAAAACAACCCCTGAGGTGTGGTTATCCATTCATCCCTTGTGATGTTAAGCATCATTTTTTCCCATATGGCATTAAAAATTATGCACACTCCTTGGAGCATGACTGGAAAAATAGTCCATAGATTTGGCATAATAAATCTTTCTAATTCATGAAGTTGATTTTTTTTGCATAGCCACATAACATAACACAACTTGCTTACTAGTGGAGCCATGTGTTTCCTAGGTGATTTCACATCCTTATGAGAACACCATTTTGTTTAAATAACACATTCAATGGGTGATGTTTTTTATTTTATATAAATGAAATATTGAAGTCTTTTTACCTTACTGATTCAATTGAGTATGTACAGGATCATCATGGAAAAAACAAGCCATTAACTAGCAAAAAAATTAGAAAAATTAGAGTTAGGCAACTTGACATAAAAATTTCAATAAGTTATCTATATTATTTCAAAAATATGTAATAATAGAATCTATAGAAAATTGAATGTAGTTTCTAAAATACTAGGTTTATTTTAAAAAAAAATCTATTTGGTGAAAATTTGAAATTTCAATGCAGTAGTACTTAAATTTCAGGGAAAAAATAAGAAGTAGGTGTCTGTTTGACAACCCTAACCACAATAAAATGATAATATTTTTTTATAAGATTTTAGACATAAGTAGAGGACTCATTTCTAGATGTGATGCATATTTTTTATAATTTTTTTCCAAGTAAATAATTAATTATAGGGCATGTGCAGGATCATGATGGGCGAAAAAGTGGCAATATGATGAATATGTGGTTGATGACTTTTTCTTAACCCAAAATTGATGAAATGAAAAGGGGTTTTTAAAGGATATTCTCAGATTTCCACCAATATAAATAATTCTTTACTTTCAATTTAATAAATAATTATTATTCATTTTGTATTTGAATTATGACTAAAGTCCTGATTGATAGGCTGATTGAAAAACATATATAGCTTTCAAACGGTATCACACTTTTTGAATCCAAAATATGTGTCATATTCTATGCTTCACATACTATAGAATTTTTTTAAAAGAACTTGAATTTCATGAAGTTTTTACCAAGTTAAGGTTGTCCAACATATGAGTTTTTTATATATTTTTAAAAGTTACAATAAAGAATTCATAATTAATTATTTACCTAGAAAAAATTACAAAAAAATATAAATCACATCGGGACATGAGTCCTCTACTTATATCTAAAATATTATTAAAAATAATTATCATTTTATTGTGGTTAGGGTGGTCAGACAAAGGCCTAATTCTTATTTTTTCCCTGAAATTTAAGTGCTACTACATTGAAATTTCAAATTTTCACCAAATAGATTTTAAAAAAAAAAACCTAGTAGTTTAGAAACTAAATTCAATTTTCTATAGATACTTTTCTTACATATTTTTGAAATAATATAGATAACTTATTCAAAATTTTATGCAAGTTTCCTAACTCTGATGTTTTTGAATTTTATTGCCACTTGAGGGTCTATTTTTTCCATGATGATCTTGCACATACCCTATGAATTTATTATTATTATTATTTTTTAAATATAAAAACTTGTATTTCTGACCACCTTAACTTGGTCAAAACTTCATGAAATTCAATTTTTCTTTTTTTAATCCTATAACATGTGAAACATAAATGTGATGCATGTTTTGGATTCCAAAAATGTGATACTGTTTGAAAGCTATAGATTTTTTTCAATCAACCTATCAATCAAGAATTTAGTCATAATTCAAATAGAAAATGAATAATAATTATTTATTAAATTCAAAGTAAAGAATAATTTATATTGGTGGAAAGCTGAGAATCTCCTTTAAAAACCCTTTTCATTTCATCAATTTTGGGTTAAAAAAGTCATCAGCCACATACCCTACAAATACCCATCATATTGCCACTTTTTGGCCCATCATGCTCATGCACATACCTAAATCCCTTCTAGTACTAACCCTTTCATTTTCATTCTATTGTGGTCATATTATTTCTCTTATGTCCTAGACTCAAGTATTTTATTTATTTTTTCATGTATATGTGTTCTTTTTTTGTACTTTTTGTATATAGCTTGTTTTCTTTGTGTGTTTTGTTTATTATTTTCTTGTACATCATTGATTTTTATTTGAATGCCTTATGTGTGAGTGAATTTTTCTTTTCTTATTTGTATGTTTGTCTTAAAATTGTAGACTGATGAGATCCTAAGTTGGGGGCTCACGCACCCATAAAATTAGTGTCATCTTGCCCCTTTAGTGTTTTGATGTGGATTTGTATTCATTTAGTTTGAGTACAAATGTAAGATCATACTCTCACTAAAGTGGGGGAAAAAATTTAGTGTAAAAAATGATCACCCTTGATAATTTCTTACTACCTTGACACCCTATTTTTCTTATTACATTAATCTTTAATATTATAAATTTTTATTGATGACCTTTTATTATTTGAAAATGACCCCAAGTTGGCCCCTACCCAAAAGGATTCATTAAAATGCATATATAAGTATGTTTTCCTCTCATTTTTGAAAATGAAGAGAGGGAAATTATTTTTAGAGAGAAGAAGAACAATTAGAAGGAAATTATGGAGATGTATTCAGATATCCTCTACATGCTATCTTCAAGAATCTATTATTTATACGAGCTAATATTTTTCAAGTCTATCAAGTAGCCAACGAATCCATAAATTGTATCAAATCTCTTCTTTAAGGATTTTCACATCAAGGTAACATGTTATCATTTTTCATTTATCAATTTCAATCAATTATTGTTGTTTTGGCCTTTTTCAAGTCTAAGGAAGCCACTCTTGATCATAATCGATCATTGTATATGGAGATATAAATACCAACATGGGATTTGACTTAGGCAAGCCCCTATACAATAACATATTTTCTAATATTTTATGTGTGAAAGTTAGATTTCGTTGTATTAGAAAAAGATAGTCTAATAAAAGGAAGAGAAAATTCTAATACACATCAAAATTTTGAATTTTAAAAAATCAACAATTTAGTCTAGGTCACACTTGATCGCTGACCAGCTACTTCAACTTAATTTTTCAATGTAGGTTTCTCTTTGTCTCTACCTCTCCAATTTGAAGTTTATTTTTGATTCCTTATTTTCATATATGTAATAATTTACATTTTTAAATCTTAGGTTATAAGTTAAATAGGCTTTTCAAAACACAAATCAAATTTATCACAACACAAGTCAAAAATTATTCATAATATCCCATTCCCTCAACCAAAAACAAAATTTGTAGTTAATATTGGATGCAAGAACTATTTTATTTCAAATTATAAAGAAAAAATAATTTATGTCCCATCTATGTTAGGTCAATATAATGTCAAATGGGGCTACGAATATTTGAGTTTTGAGGAAAGAACTCAATTAGGAAAATGACCATATAAGCTTTGTTGGAAATCCTTAATTCTTGCTAAGGCAGGTGATTTTTCTTGGTTATCTCTTCATTACTAGATTCTCACAAGTTGTAAGCTATCCAGAATGGGTTTACCTTAGCCTTTCAATTGAATACTATACAGTTCTTGCTAGAAAATAGTGGATCATCTTTTTCTCCATTCTAGTTTTTCTCAAATATGTTTGAATTGGGTTCAAAATAAACTATAATGGATTTCCCCTCATCCAAATAGCATATTGGTGTTACTTTGGAGTTGGTCATTGCTATATAAATGTTATCTCTTTGAAGAATTATGGGTAGTGATCCAAAATTCACTAATTTGGACTATTTAATCTTGAACACAATAGAAGAATTTTCTTAAAAAAATATTTGGATTGAAAAAATTTCATCAATAAATTGGAAATGAATATATATGAAGTATTGATGGTAAATGTTTTTGATAAAAAAATTAGGGGAAATGGACATTGAACCTAACCAAAAGACAAAAATAGGCCTATTGAGTAAAGTACTACTACCACAAAATAGCAAGGGAATGTGTCATCGAAAAATGGTCCCTTGTCATTTTCATGGTCTTTTAGGTCTTGTTTCATAGTGTTAGAACTATGATGCTTTAATTTTATCATGTATCTTGGCTTGAACATGCTTATTTTGGTGCTAAAATTCAAAGAACGATGTCTTGTGAAGGTGAACGAAGTGTTGTAAAATATTTCTACATTCTTCTAGACTCCATTTAATGAAATTCACCTAAAAACCACCTTTTCACTCATTAACAAGTCCTATTTTGAAGTGTTGTAAAGTGTTGTAACAAGATTCCGCACTTTTCTAGGCATATTTTCACTATTTACACCCTTCTCAAACTTTATTTTGTCTCTTTATTCCATTATATGCTTATATTAAGTGTATTTTTGGGTCTTATCCTGACAAACAACAATAAACACAACATTATTCCTGACACTTGGTTTTGGGTCCCAGGTGGGACTCATTCACCGAGGGTGGCAAATGAGTCCCCCTTGGCCCCAAATTCAAAAATATTTTAAAATTTCTTTCGGGATTTTACTCAAATTCACTTCATGATGGCCTATGATGAGGTATGAATGGATAGTAAGGCACAATATTTGTATAAATAAATTATTTTCACCTCATTTTACATCTCCACATTCAAGCAATCTCCTACACAATCAATTCATTCAATAATTCAAACAATCAAGCATCTTGCATCATCAATTCAAGCACTTTGGAGAAGCCATTGACATCACCTTAGATTTATAAGATCAAGGATGTAGTAACTTTGTAATACTTTATGCTATTCACTTATCATTTCCTTTAAATTTCATTCATTTCGGTTGGGTTTGATTACCAAAGTGGGGTTTGACCAAGGAAAACCCCTATTCACTAACCCCACCAACATTTTTCCCCTTTGTGCATGTGTATTTGTAGCTTTGTTTTCTAGATTTAACAAGTTTAAAGGTGTTGAAAAGTGGAATTCAAGTCAACTCATTCATATTTCAAGCATTTTGAGCATTCTCAGCCCATTTTCTACATAATTGACCTCGGCAACCCAACATTCAGACTTTGCAAGATCTGGTGAAGTGGTGTTGCCTCTTGATTTTATAGAAATCTTGGGGAGGAATGATTCACCACCCTTGGTGAATGGGTCCCACTTGAAATATGAAAATCTAGATTTTTTCAGAACTCAACTCTCGACTATTAGAAATCAGTTCCCAACAAATTTTCAATAATAGGAGGACTGATTCACCACCCTTGGCAAATGATTCCGACTGTGAAAAATTATAAATTTTGGTCATCATTCCAAACATTCTAGAAATCTCACACATCATCCAGGTGCACTCAGATTTGACCTTGTACCTTCTATTATGCATATTTCTTTCAATCTCTTCATCTTTCATTGTTTTTGCATATCACAATGTGTTTTCAAACATAGCTTAAATTGCACTTTTGCATTCATTTTAGATCATTCTAATAAGTCAATTGCATTTATTTTAGTTCATTTACATCATATTACATTTCATACATCCTAATTTGAATGTGCATAAGTATTTTGGGAACCCTAATCTCTCTCTTTCTAGGTGGAAAACCCTAGGAAGAGAGCCAAGCATGTTTGGGTACCAAAATCTATGTCACAAGGAAAAAAATAGACCAATACCACACAATAGAATTACCACCTTAACCATAATGAAACAACAGGATCCAAAATACAATCATAATCGAAAGACCAAAAAACAATGCCTAGACCTACACAATGAGGGGCATGTAGGCCCAGAAAGTACCATAGCCTAGTAACCAAAAAACATAGACACTAATGATCTAGAAAATACTTTCTAGGATTTTAGATTAGGTTTCATTCTTTTACCAACTACCATCTCCTCACTTCATTGCTTCATTGTATTGGTAAAATTCTCTCATCTACTTGCACCTCCTTAGCCTGAGAGGATTTCATCTTTCTATGGCCTTTCCTTACCCTAGTCACACCATTTTTAGTACTTAAAATATCCCTATGTGTGATGCCTAGAGTAATATATCTTAACTTATTGAAACCCTTGTCCTTTTTGTGCACTTTTTCCTAAAGCTTCCATAATTGAGTGAGATAGAAATCAAAGGGCATATCTTTATCTTGCACATCCTCTTCCATGTCCACCATGCCATGATCTTTCACATCTTCCATAAATTCCATAATGACATCCTCAATTCCCTTTTCAATTTTCTTAACCCCTTCATCTTCATCATCATCTGAGTCTTCAACCACCTCTTGTTCATTACTCTCCATCTCTTCATCCTCATCACTACTAGTAGAGTCCTCTAAGAGGTCTTCACCTAGAACCATATAAAATTCCTTCTTGCTCACATTAATGGTGGTTAAAGCCTCATCTTCTAGGTCATCACCAGGTTCTTCAAAACTTAGTTTAACATACCCTTGGCTAATTGGCTAGTGAGCATTCCCAACCTTCTTTCACCCTCCCCACTACTAGAGTCATTTATTTTGCCTTGTTCATCCTCATCTCTAATCTCAATAGTTACTTTTTTAGCACTTTTGGATTCAACACTATCAAAACCCTTTCTCTTAGCTCCTAAGGGGTTAGTCATAGGGTTAGAGCTACTCTCCTTCCCTTTAACATTCTAAACAATAAGGTCCACTTTGATAAGGAGACCTTTAATAGAGGATTGTTTCATTATAGAGGGGACAAAAGGGGTTTTTTTGGAAGGAGGTATAATAGAGGAAGTTCCCTCACCCAAAATATTTACCTAAGAAGGGGAGGGGTTTATATTGATTCTCATGGGTGACATTAGGATTAGGGTTATTACCAAAATAAGGGCCTGGTAGGGGAGTAATGGTTGATGCATAATTATAGAGGAACCAAGTTAGACCCTGGTGAAGGGGAGGCAAAGCTCCTTTAGCCTTACATTGTTTGAGAGAAGATAACAAAAAGAAAGATATATTAATCTTTCCATTTCTATGAATATGGAAAGAAAGGGAAAGTGGTACTTGTGAATTGTTGTGTACCTACCCTTGAGGGTAAAATATTTCATGATATGCACACAAGCCACCACATAAGGGGCCGAGAACTGTTGACTTCTCTTTTGTGCTATTTTTCCTTGATGTTAAAAACTAATTGATTATGGCTTTGGCATATTCATCGGTGTATTTGGCTGATCATGTTTCAATACTTGGCATATTCATTGGAATATTCATTGGTTATTATATGGACAATCATTTGATGGTTTATCCTCAATTTTTGTGGTACTGATTATGTTGGATTCTTGTGCAGTTGATGATTAGGTGACTCATGTTGTTGACACTTAGTTTGATTCAATGTTATTGGTTGTTATCTACATTGGCATGTTTATTCTCAGTCTCTACTTGGTTATGCTGAGACACAATCTTCACAAAAGAAATTCTTTAATATTTTATTTATAATGTTTTACATTGTGACATTCATAAACAAGGGGAAATGAAATATAGAATGTTTTCTTATAGAAAAATATGCTATATTTGATGACTTTATGTTATCACCATTCATGTTTTTTTTTTTAATATTTGGGCCTCACAAGTGATATGGTCTACATTTTAATATTCCCTAAGTTCTATCCTGGCATACTATATTTCAATGGTTATAATGTTTGTTTCATTGGGTTTTTGTTAATGTTTCAAGTGAAAGCCATATGGCTCTTGGCTATCATTCTATCCTTACTTGTCGACCACAATGTATTTTATTTCTCAATGATTCGACCATTGTACACCAAGTATAATTTATTTTTTGGGCTTATCATTGTTTTCACTGAGCATACCATATACATTGGGCTTACCATGATTGTTGTCGGCCTCATCATGTTTGCAAGGAAGTTGACTTTATTTGGCAGTAATATTTTTTATCTTTTTTTTTTGTCGACAATTATAATTTAATATTGGTAATAATGTTGTTGGAAAACTTAAGGTGATCATTATGTTTGGTTAATGAGGGTTCAGAATCCAAACATTATCAAAAGATGAAAAGGATAGTTTAAAGTATTGATGAAAGTTAGGGAAAGTTCATTATGCTTGTTTTATTTTTGTTCTAAAGAAGTATTAGCGCTGCCATGGAGAATATGAAGTTAGTGTATGAAGTTGGTTTATGAGCTTATCATTGTGTTGGTTATGTGAAGAGTTGCATAGTCAGACCATTATGAAGCTTTTACATGGTTAGTTGGTAATGTTTTGGCCGCCATGATAGGTATTTGTTTTTTAGCTTGAAAAATCTTGTGTTGGATTTAAACATAATTGATTTATGGATTAAGATTTTGTTGGAGATTATAAATTTGTTAAAGATTAATTTCAGTTTTCATTAACCTGAGTTTATACTAAAGGGTTTCATTATTTCAGTGGCATTCATTGACATCTCTATGGTTATTATTCAAACCCATTATGGGTATCATGATTTAACAACATTGTTTTTACCAGTTTATAAAACCCTGGTTAGTTTCAATACATGTTTTTGAAAAGGATAAATATTATATGCTCTTTCTATAAATGCATGGAAAAGAGCCATGATTCAGTGATGAAATAGAGAAGTTATAAATCTGAATAGAGTATTATTGAAAGTGAAGAGGGTTTGTCACTATGACATTTTGTTTGAATGTGAAAGAGGTGAAAAGAGGGCTTATATTGTATATGTATCTGGTTGTATTATAGAGATTACTTTGAGTTGGGAATTATTGAAAATATCATGTATCCTATTGTGATTTTGTGACTGCAAACAATCTGTGTATTTATAAGGTCCCAAAAGGTTGTAATATCACTAGACTTTTGTTTCAGAGAAGTTGGTGCTTCTTATTTGAAGTGGGTGCTTCAAATTTCTATAGGATTTGGTGCTCCACATTATTATTGAGTTTCTTCTCTGGAAGTATTGTAAAACAATTTGGAATTAATCCTTCAAGGTATTTTGGAGTGGTTTTTCAACCCCAAGAGGGTTTTCCACTTGGCAATTTTTGTGTCTCTTTTGTGTGGTTTGTGTCTATCTTGCATAATCCTTCTTTCAATATTTTATGTTGAGTTAGTTCATGCAATGCTCAGATACTTTATCATTGTTCAAATTTACCTAAATGCTCCTAGTTCAGTTGTTAATGTGTAAAGTTTGAATGTTAATTTCTGTCACTAGAAAGCTTAGTATCCTTGCAAAACAAAGCATTAAAAGTTGTTCATTCAACATTATATGAAAAATATGCATTATGCTTTAACAAGAGTTGCTAGGTATTCATTTTGTAATTAATTGAGTCACTTTTCTAATCATTTAAAGTTTAGTTTTTACATTGCATATATAAAGTCACATTTTTTTCAAGATCAAAAAGTGTTCAAATTTGCATTTCATGTCATAATTTTTTTTAAATATATTAGTCTTATTCACCCCCCCTCTCAGAGTAATTCCACTTCCAACAAGAACCATTCCCTATTGTAAACATTCTGGCACCTCTCAAGCTTCTCTTCCCCTTCAAGAAAATTGTCAATAAACCTATGGTAATTGTTGTTGTTGATTTTAGACACCTCATACCACTATATACTATAAACTAGTTGTAGCAAAAATCAACAAAGGGGACACCTCAAACCAAATATTACTAATTTGGACTATATCACCTCCCCACAAGTTGTAGAATTTGGTAGTTATATCATCATTATATCCTCTCATATCCATGAAGAAAGGTGTCATTCCTGCTTCTTCTAAGAGCCTCCAAAGCTCAACATTCTATCACAATGAAACACATGAAAGTAGCCCAAATCACTTCCTAGGATCCCCCATCTTAATACAGTAACAAAGACAAATGATTTTTTTTTTACCCACCACCACTATATATAGCAATAGTTGGAAAACTGTAAATAGTTATCACAATAATATAGACATCTCCAAAATTTAGTAGAATAATAGTGGCCCAAACATCCACTAGCATAATGCTAAAGTTTTTAAACCTCTAGAAGGATCTATAGATGTCTTTAACTGAAATCTTACCAAAGATGGCAGTCTAATAAATCTTTCACAAATTTTTCCAATCTTACTAATCATGATAATAATGGTTATTAAAATCCATTTATAACCCAAACATCTATTGAAAAGATAGCTAACCATTAAAGGGTGAGTGCAGGATCATGGGGGTCCAAAAAGTGGCAATATGACAAAAAAGTGGCTGACAACTTTTTTTAATCCAAATTTGATGTAACAAAAAGGGATTTTTGAGAAAATTGTCAGATTTCAAAAAATATAAGATATTCCTTATTTAGAATTAAATAGATAATTATAATTTATTTTATACATACATTTTGACTAAATTACTAATTGATATGTTGATTGAAAAAAATCAATAATTCTTAAATGATTTCACATTTTTGAATCCAAAAGATGCAACACATTCTATGCTTCTAATACTATAGGATGAAAACAAGAAAAATTGAATTTCATAAATTTTTGACCAAGATATGGTGGTTAAACAAAAAAGTTTTGATATTTAAAAAATAATAATAAAAAAATCATAACTAATTATTTACTTGCAAAAAAATTACAAAAAAAATGTCATACATTCGGGCATGTTTCCTCTACTTATATTGAAATTTGCAAATAAATATATTATCTTTTTCTTGTACTTAGGTTGGTTAGACATGCACGTGATTTCTTATTTTTTCTTGAAAAATTTAGTACTACTACATTGAAATTTTAAATTTTCACCAAATAAATTTTCTTTTTTTTCAAAAAAGGAATAGTATCTTAGAAACTAGATTCAATTTTCTACAAATTATGTTAATAACTTATTCAAATTTTTATGTGAAGTTTCCTAACTCTATTTTTCTAATTTTTCATTGCCACTTAAGGGCCTCATTTTGACCCCTGTGATCCTACACTGACCCCAAAGGCATCTGAAATATGTGAGGATTAATTGAAAAAGAGCTTTGTAGCTTAGATGTCATTATTAAATTAAGTATCAGATCCTTAACATCAAGAGAAATATGATCAGGGGTCATGTCAATAGGACTCCTCTCATGTTCTCAAATATGGTTAAATAAATTGGGTATGTGCAAGATCATCATGGAAAAAATAGGCCCTTAAGTGGCAAAAATTTTAGAAAAATTAGAGTTAGACAATTTGGTGTAAAAATTTGAATAAGTTATCTATATTATTTCAAAATATATAAGAATAGAATATGTAGAAAATTTAATGTAGTTTCTCAACTACTAGGTTTATTTAAAAAAAATATCTATTTGGTGAAAATTTGAAATTTCAATGAAATAGTACTTAAATTTCAGGAAAAAAATAAGTAGGTGTCTGTCTGACCACCCTAACCACAATAAATGATAATATTTTTTTATAATATTTTAGATATAAGTAGAGGAATCATGTCCCGATGCGATGCATATTTTTTTGTAAATTTTTTCCAAGTAAATAATTAATTATGATTTTTTCTTACAACTTTTAAAAAATATAAGTACTCATATGTCTGACCACATTAACTTGGTCAAAAATTCATGAAATTCATTTTTTTTTAATCCTATAGTATGTGAAGCATAAAATGTGACACATATTTTGGATTAAAAAAATGTGATACCATTTGAAATCTATAGATGTTTTTCAATTAGCCTATCAATCGAGACTTTAGCCCTAATTTAAATAGAAAATGAATAATAATTATTTATTAAATTCAAAGTAAAGCATAATTGATATTGGTGGAAAGCTGAGAATCTCCTTTAAAAACCCTTATCATTTCATCAATTTTTGGTTAAAAAAAAGTCGTCAGCCACATACACCTACACACACCCATCATATTGCCACTTTTTGGACCATCATGATCCTGCACATACCTAATTACAATAAGGGAAATAAATTTAAAATCATAAGTCTAAAAGGTACTTACCTTTTCATTATAATTAGAATTATCCTAGGTCATGAGAAATTTCCCTTAACATCTCCTGTCATAATCATTTGATGATTAGATCTCTGCCAAACCATATATATGCATATGGTTAAAATATGAAAGCAAGCTAAAATAATCCAATCCACCCTATAATCTACTCTTCATCACTTTTAATATGCATCACCATCTGAGCTAGACCTTGTATTTTGTGTCACATCATCATCTAATCATTACAATTCAAATTTTCAAATTCAAAATGGGGAAGGATTTAGCTAACCCATCCCTTAAATAGAGTAACGACCTAACAATCAAAGATAAAAGATGCATCATTTTCAATTAGGGTAGACCCCTCTCAATCGGTTCTTAGCTAGATACTCCTTAATTTGAGTAAAAATATTATTAAACCCCTAGAACTACCATTGGGGTTAAGAGAGCCCCACATTGGAGATTGCACCAACAATATTGTTTCCTTTCTTGAAGATATGAAAGAAAGAGAAATATTCCATTGAAATGAACACTAATTTTGAATCCTAAATAAGGCTATTGATTTTCTAGGGGGGCTCAACCAGGCCATTAAGGAAGTCAACAATCAACTTTGAATCTTCCTCAATATTTACTTTGTCAAATCCAAGTTCTCTCAGCCTCTTAATACCTCTCTAGGTAGTCATAGCCTCTACCTCCACACTGGTAGCATGTCTAATACATTTAGCATAAGCTTTGATACACCTCCCATTGTGATCTCTTATCATCCCACCAACACAACCATCCCTATATTTCCTTTAGAACAACTGTCAATGTTTATTTTAACCCAATTGTCAAGGGGAGGTCTCCAAGGAGTCAATTTACTACTGAGGATATTGGCCCAATTGATCTTAGTCATAACTTGCTTAAAACCCAAAATATTCTTGATTTTTATGTCTATATAATTAGGCATTGTTTTTGATAAGCAAAAGGCTTTTGAATTTAGGTTCTCTACAATTTTTTCCATTGTGCAATAAAACACCTCTCCATTTCTCCTCTACTTTTCCTTGAAAATTATATTGTTTTCTTTCGTTCACATATACTAGAAAACTATTGGGGGGGACCTATTTCCAAATCTCCTTAGGTATAGGATGAGAAAAAGGACTAAAGTTCCATTGGATCACAAGGTCTTTTAGGTCCCTCAAAAGCACCCGGTCTGAAAGGAGATTTTGTAAGGACAACTAATAGTCATCCCTAGTGAAAGGAAAATGGATGAGTAGGTGATTGATTTATTCCTCTGTTGAAAGAAAAAGAACACATCTATTCTCAAATTGAAATCCTTTATTGTTGAGAACATCAATGGTGAGGATTCTTCCATGTATAGAAATCTACCAAAAGCAGTTGAATTTTGGAATGAGTTTGGGATTCTAGATCAAATTTCAATTAAAATTTTGATCAACTAAAGGGGCACCTTCCAATTTCTTGTAAGTATATTTAACTAGAAAGGCCCTCGAGAGGTTATCACACTGGATCTAATCATCAACACCACCTTGAATAGCCAAGTGATAGTCACTGAAGAGGGAGTTAAGGGTGGAAAATAATTTAGAATAGGGCAACACATTGCTACTTCTACTTAATCTTAGGTCAATAACAACTTGTTCAAAGTTTCCCCATCTAGGAGTCTCGTTAGTCCAATTGATATACCCATAGATAAAAGTGACATAGAGACAAGATTGGTCTTATTTAAGGGGAGATAATGTACCATAGAAAAATGGATCATTGACATTTTCATGGTTTTTTAGGTCTTTGTCCTATGATGTTTGAATTGTCTTGCTTTGATTTAATGTTGAAATGTAACTTAAACATTCAAATTATGATGTCTTATGAAGGTGTTGTGAAGTGTCACAACACATTTCTACACTTTTTTAGAATCTTTTCATTACAAACTACCTAAAAATCATCTTTTCATCACTTATCAAGTCCTATTTTTAAACTGTTGTAAAGTCTTGTAACAAAATTTCATGCTTTTCTACACTTTATTTCACTAATTACACCTTTCTTATGCTTTATTTGACCCCTTTATGCACTCATAAGACTTGATTAAGTGTATTTTTTAATGTAAACTTGAATAATAACATTAAATATGATTAATTTCTAACACCCACTTACAAGCCCAAGCTGGGACCCATTCGCCATGGGTGGCAAATGAGTCCTTCTTGGCTCCAAATTTAAAATAATTCAAATTTTCTTTTGGGTTTTTATTTAAAAATACCGTATGTCAACCTATGATGAGGTATTATTTGGTTATTAGGGAATAAGTGTGTATCCATAAGTATTTTTCTTCTCATTTCAACTCCCATTCACATAATTCATTCAATAATTCAATCATCCATTCAAGTATTGAAACATGAATTAGCATTCAAGCACATTGCATCATCCAATCAAGCATTCATCAATCATCTTGGAGCAGCCATTGACATATCTTCAGATTTCTTAAACAAGGTTGTGGTAAGTTTAGGACATTTTAATGTTGTTTATTCATTATTCCTTGCTCATTTCTTCATGAAGGGTTTGATAACCAAAGTAGGATTTCACCAAGGAAAATCCCTATACTCTAACCCTTAACCATTTCCCCCCTTTTACATGTGTGTTTGTGGACTTTTGTATGAATATTTTTCAATCAATTAGGTGTTGAAAGGTTTTCAACAAGTCAACAAAGTGTTTCAAGTCAACTAAACCCTATTTCAAGCTTGGAGACAACCTACAATCCATTTTCTATAGATTTGACTCCATCAACCCAACAAGAAGACAAGTGGAGATCTGTAGCTACAGAGTTGACCTTTGATTTCATAGAATTTTGGAGGAGGACTGATTCGCCATTAGTGGTGAATGAGTCCCATATTAAGGTTGAAAAAGGTTATTTTTTCATATTTTAGTTCCCGACTGTTAGAAAGCAATTTTCAAGTGTTTTTGTCAGTAGTAGGACTAATTCACCATCAATGGAAAATGAGTCTCACTGGTGATTTACATTGATCTCTACCATATTTCAGAGCATTCTAGATTCATCATCTAATTCCCAGGTACACTCTATTTGACCTTGTTCATTTTTGTTTGCATTATTTTTCATTTCAATTTCATTTACTTCATACCTCATTGTATTTTCAAACATTGCATATTACTATATTTTTGCATTAACAGTTAGTCAATTACATCATTTAGTTGCATTTACATTATTTCATTTAGTCTTAATGACATCATACAATCTTCTATTTGAGTGAACCACTTCAATTTTAGGGTTCTATCTCTCTGCTTTTAGATGAAAGATTTCAAGAGTGCAAGAGAAGCACATAAAACCATAAAATTGTTGGTTCAGATAATTCGACAATCAAAGATAGCTTAGGACCATTTCTCCACTCCTCATCCTAGAAATTGATATCTCTCCCCTTCCCCACCTTCCTTTTAGATCCTTGCAATAGAAATTTTCTAGTTTTGAGGATATTATTCCTAAAGGTAAACCCTCTTGGTAAGTCTTGGGGGGAAAACAAGCAACTAGGGGGTTCATTCCCCATATATTTAGCATTGAGGAAGCTCAACCAATCTTTCTTTCCCTATACAATGATCCACCCCATCTTTCTCATCAAGTCCTTATTGAACTCCTTTAATCTCCTAATTCCTATCCCCCCAAGCTATTTTGGGGAGCACACATTCTCCCAACTTACAAGAGAAATCCTAGATTTCTATTCCATTTCTAACCAAAGAAAGGTCTTTAATTTGTTCAATCTTCCTTGTGATGAAAGCATGAATTTTAAAAAGAGATAGGTAATAGATAGGAACATTTTGTAGAGAAGACTTTAGGAGCTAAAGCTTACCATCTTGGATGAGTTATTTTTCCTTCCACTGGAAACTAACTTCCTTGGGATTCTCTCAATAATTCCATTCTAGAATGAGTTGGGAGGTTTCCTAGTGCAAAGAGGAATGCCCAGATAAATATCTAGAACATTAGATACTTGAAACCCAAGGATCCTCAAAATCCTATCTTTCACTTGTTGAGTATTATTAAAGAAATACAGTTTTCTCTTGTTTTAATTTATAAATTGGCTAGAGGAATTAGCAAAATTGATAAGAATAGCCTTCTAGTTAGCTACTTCCACCACAAAAGTAGACCAAAATAGAATGGTATCATCAACGAACTATTCTTCAAAAGTATGATCCAATGAGGAAGCAACACATATCCCATGTAGATGGCCATGTTCAAGATTCTTTTGGATATTTCGACACAAGACTTCAACAACAATTAAAAAAGGCATGTTGATAAGGGTTCACCTTGTCTTTACCCTTTTCCACAATTGAATTTCTTAGTAGAAACATCATTGAGAAGAACATCATAATTGCTAGTAGAGACACACTCCTTAATCAATCGTATAAACCTCCCACTAAATCTGAATTTTCCCAACACAACAAATAAGAAATCCCTTGAGAACTTGTCATAGGATTTCAAAATGTCCAACTTAAGAACCATACTCAGGATTTGGAATGCACCATGGAATGGATAAATTTATGAGAGACAATGGACACATCTAGAATCTATCTCCCCACCACGAACCTTTTCTATTTTTAAAATATTAGTTTATCTAGTAGGGTCTTTATCCTATTAACCATAATTTTAGAAAATATTTTGTACATAGTATAACAATGAATAATCAGGTGGTACTTAGACATAGAAGTAGTATCATCCTCCTTGGGGAAAAGAAAAATATAAGTCAAATTCAATTTTATAAGAAGTCTACAAGCCCTGAAGAAGTCTCTGGAAGCTAGGAGGAGGTCATCAGCTATAATGTCCATGAAATATTGAAAAAAAGCTAGAGGAAAGCAGTTTGGGTGTGGGACTTTGAAGGCTCCAAAGGACAAGACAACTAATTTAACCTCTTGCAATGAAACCGTGCTTTCCAAAGACTTAATTTCCTCAAGGGAAATCAACTTACGTACAAGTTCTTCTAGTAGAGATTCCAAATTGTCAAGTGAGGGGTGTTGAAGCAGTGATGGAAAATGTTGTGCAAAAACTAAATCCACACATTTCACTCTTGGGTTGGGATAATGAAATGATAAAAAACTAGACCCTTATCAAGGTCACTAATCAATGGGTGCATCCTAATTTCTAGAAACATGACATAAGAAAAATAAAAATGGTGCACTCCACCTACAAAGATTATGAAACTAAATTTTGAAGAAACATCAAAAGGAAATCAAGGAATCTCAAGGATAGCTTGTGTAATCTATAATGAAACAGGGGGACTATTGAAAGGTTTTTCTATAGATCTATCCAAGGGCGCTAATATTACTATAGAGGCACATGCCCTAATAGTAGCAGTAAATTTGGTGCACAAAATGCAAATAACAAACATACACATTAAAGCAGACTCCTTCAGAATATTGTTAATGCATGCAAGAATAGACAAGAAAATAATTGGGTTGCCACTCACATCTTGAGACTAGTTTGGGAGCTTCATGAAGGTTTCACAATAGTTACAATTACACACTATTACAAAGAATATAACTTGATAGTAGATGCCTTGGAATATGATGCTTGCAAGATAGAGATAATAATTCACACATTTCACTCTCAGGCTCAGATAATGAAATTATAAAATGTTGGCCCCTTCTCAAGATTCCTAATCAAGGGGCACATCTTAATGTCCAAAAAATTGAAATTTCATTCTTAGGTTGTGATAATGAAATGATTAAAATTTTTTCCCCTCCTTAAGGTTCCTATTAAATCCACTGGGATAATGAAATGATAGATGGCCAGCTTCTCAACATTCCTATTCAAGGGTCACAGATCTTAATGTCCAAAAACTTAGACATAAGAAAAATAAAATGGTGTGCTCCACCTACAAATGACATATGAAAAATCCATCATCAGTAATTCACTAATGGAAAATTTAAAATAAAAAATTTACTGCAGGAAAATTCACCATGCGAAAAATTAATTGCATGATTTTTTGGTGGTTAATTTTCCATGGCGGTGAATTGCTAGTGGTAGTGGACTTTCCCACAATGAATTGTTGATGGTGAATTTTCCATCGGTGAATTTTTGGTAGTGAATTTTCCTAAATCCCCTACAAAAATTATGAAAATAAATTTTTATGGCACATCCAAAGGCAATCAAAGCATCTCTAGGATAGCTTGTGCAATCTATAATGACAAAGGGAAACTATTGAAATGTTTATCTTTGGAGCTATCTAAGGGAACTAATAATATTATAGAGGCACATGACCTACTAGTAAGGGTAAAATTGGTGCACAAAAATGTAGATAACAAATTATACACATTGAAGGGGACTCCAACATTGTTAATGCATCCAAGAACAGACACCTAAATAATATTGTCACTTCTCAAATCTTGAGACTATTATGGGAAATTCTGGAAGGTTTCACATCAGTTACAATCACACATTATTACAAAGAAGCTAACTCGGTAGTAGATGCCTTGGAATATGATGCTTGCAAGACATAAATGAAAATCCTCCAATTTGATTCATCCAATTTCTTCACAATTGAGGAATTTGTGAAAATAATTTGCAAAGAAGGCCAAGGTTGGGGAGTCTTTGTGGCCATCAGATAGTTACGCTCACAAAAAAATGGGTATGAAAGCTAGTTGTTTTTCCTTTGGTTCGTGTGTCTAGAAGACCACACTTCCCAAGTGAAATTTTTTATGCCTTGCACAACATTCCACCAAAATAATACTAGAAGCTTAAGTCGATGTTTGGTGTTTAGGTTTGACCATGTTCATAATTGAAGCTTTTCCATTGGGGCCATCATTATTGAGCAGATTTTCTCCAAGGGCAATTTAGAATGTTTAAATTATAGATTTGATGTGGAATTAACACATGCCAAGTTTGTGCAATATAGGAATGTATTAAGAGTAAAGGCCACATAAAGGTGTGTTATTGGCCCATCTTGAGGTAATCTAGTTAATTAGATCTTTGGTAAATGCTCATAATGCTTGAGTGAAAAATTCCATGTACTCCAAGGAGTACCAAAGCTTCAAAACCCACCTGACATAGGCATGATCTCGACACTACATTTCCACAAGAAGTCTTTAACATCTTGCATTTGGAATTTAATGACCAATACCGATATGTGCCACAAGGGAAAAACTTAGCAATGCTCTATCAATAAGGATAGTAGAAAGGTGTGCTATTAGGGGATGTTATGCTACCTTAATACTATGCACTACTTCCATGTGCCTATTGCTGCATGACTTTGATAGAGGAATTGAAAGTTAATATTTGGTACCCATTTTTTACCAGTGCCATGTGACAAGTGCAAGTATTGGGGGGTTGCATAGACATAGGAAACTAATCACTGCATAATTGGTTAGGTGTCATTTTAGTCTCAACCTAGGGTGTATGAAAATTTCATCACATTTCCACACAAGCTTGTTAGAAATATTTAATCCTCAATTGGGTATGTGCAGGATCATCATGGAAAAAATAGGCCCTTAAGTGGCAAAAAATTTAGAAAAATCAAAGTTAGGAAACTTGACATAAAAATTTGAATAAGTTATCTATATTATTTCAAAAATATGTAAGAATAGAATCTATAGAAAATTGAATGTAGATTCTAAACCACTAGGTTTATTTATTTATTTTTTAAATCTATTTGGTGAAAATTTTAAATTTCAATGCAGTAGTACTTAAATTTCAAGGAAAAAATAAGAAATAGGTGTCTCTTTGATCACCCTAACCACAATAAAATGATTAAAAATATATATAATATTTTAGACATAAGTAGAGGACTCAAGTCCGGATGTGATGCATATTTTTTTATAATTTCTTTCCAAGTAAATAATTAATTATGAATTTTTTATTACAAATTTTTTTTCCACCTTAACTTGGTCAAAACTTCATGAAATTTATTTTTTCTTTTTAATCCTATAATATGTGGAGCATAGAATGTGATGGATATTTTGGATTCAAAAAATGTGATACCATTTGAAAGCTATAGATGTTTTTCACTTATCCTATCAATCAATACTTTAGTCATAATTCAAATAGAAAATGAATAATAATTATTTATTAAATTCAAAGTAAAGCATAATTTATATTGGTGGAAAGCTAAGAATCTCATTTAAAAACCCTTTTCATTTCATCAATTTTGGGTAAAAAAAAGTCGTCCACCACATACCCTACAAATACCCATTGTATTGCCACTTTTTGGCCCATCATGACCCTGCACATGCCCAGTCAGAGGATTTTCTGCCCCCATGTCAGAATTTTGGGGATCTCTTTAAACTTCCACCAATGTAAACTTTCTTGACCTTCCAGCATTAATATTGGTAGGTTATTTTGAATTTGAAATCAAGTGCTCATTTTTGAGCTGAAAATCAACACAAGACAAAAAGGAAGGTATTCGCTGATTTTTAAAAGAAAGAGGTTTTTTATTTTGTATTTTGTGGAGACCCTGTAGTAGCAAAAGGAATGTTCAACATATAACAAGGAGACAACATAAGAGAATGTTTATCATATGTATCAACCCGTTACAACATAGCAACAATTTAACAAAAGTAGTTTCAACACTGTAGCAAGCATCAATATAGGTGTGAGTGTAGCACCATCATATTGGACAATAGTCCAAATTGTATATGTTTTATTTTGTAGTGTAAAACAAAGCATGTACTTTGAGATTTTGTAATTTTGGAAAGCAAATGAGGAATATATAAATATGAAAATTTTTTTGTATCATTTTATGTTGTCTCTATGCATTATGTTTCGTTATTTTCTATTCTATCCCTAAATCTGTTACAACAAAACATCTTTTTTTTGTATTGTTGCACCCTTACCTACCAACAAGTGGTATGCGAGCCCTATTTTTTTGGATAGTCAGTTATTTTGTTTGTTATTATGGGTAAATACCTAGGTTATGTAGGCATTATTTTTTCTCAGATTTGAGAGTGAGAAGAATGGCAGGTGGTTAGAGAAAAGGTTGGCAGTAGCAACCAAATTTTGATGGGTAGAACTATGATATATGGGCTAAGAAAATGAAGACAATATTTTTTGCTAATGACCTATGGGAATTGGTCATCAATGGGTTCCATGATATCACAGACCCAAATGCATTTGCAGCCCTTTCAAATGCACAAAAGAATCAATTGAAAGAAACTAGGATGAAAGATGCAAAATCCCTTAGTTTGATTGAGGCTATTTTCCCATGTATTGCTGCATCAAACTATGCAAAATAGGCCTGGGAAATTCTGTAAAACAACTACAAGGGGACTAATAAAGTGAGGTTAGCTAAGTTGTAGCTCTTGAGAAGAAATTTTGAGACTTTACAAATGAAAGATAATAAGTCCATTTCGGATTATCATACTAAGGTTTCAACCCTCGTAAATCAATTGAGAGTCAATGGAGAAAAAATGGAAGAGAAAATGATTGTTGAGAAAATCCTAAGAAGTTTTCCTACTAAGTTTGATTATTTAGTTTTTGTCATTGAAGAGGCAAAGGATTTGTCTTAGATGACTATAGATGAGTTGATGGGCTCACTAAAAACCCATCAGTAGTGGTTGAATAGATTTTCTCCTTTCATAGAGCAAGCTTTCAAATCTCAGACCAATGGAAGAGGTCAAGGAAGAGGAAGAAATACTAGGGGTAGAGGAAGAAGCAATACTGGAAGAGGAGACTCAAACAACAAAGAGGAGCCAAGCAGTTCATAGTTAACAAACCAGAACCAGAAGAAGAATAATAGTTTGAATCAAAGGTCTGAAAAAAGTAATGTGCAGTGTTATTACTATCACAAATATGGCCATTATTCTAGTGAGTGCATAAAGAAGCAGTGTGACCATGGAGGCCAAAATGCTAATGTAGCAAATGAGAATAAATATGAAAATGACAAACAGTCAAATGTTTTCATTGTTTGAAACCTTGTTGAGAATAGAAATGATCAAGTTTGGTATTTAGATAGCAAATGAAATAACCACATGAGTGGTAACAAGAGATTTTTTTCCTCCATAGACAATAGTATAAAAAAAAAATGGTAAATGATGTGAAGGTTCCTATCATTGGTAAAGGTGTTATCAACATTCAAATCAAGAATGGTGAGAAGCAACAAATCTGGAATGTCTACTATGCCCCTGACATGAAGCATAATCTATTAAGCATTGGACAAATGGTGCAAAACAGTTATAGAATCCTAATGGATAATGGAGAATGGAAGATATTTGATAGAGGAGGTAGCAATGTAGATTACAAGAAACAAAATGTTTTGTCTTAGAATGCACATGGTGTCTGCAATAGAAACAACAAAAGGATAGAAACAACAACATTCATCGGCGCTGATAGTAGAAGAATAACAATTGACTGTGGAACAACAGTTTGCATTCAGAAGAATCATCAAAGACCCATCCAAACTTTGGCATTTAAGGTATGGGTAGTTAAGCTTTTCTAGTTTAATTTTATTATCTAGGAAAGGAATGGTTAGGTGTTTACCATCCATTGTAGAACCCGATGGAAAATGTGAAGCCTGCATTTTAGGAAAGCAGCATAGGAAACCCTTTCAATCAAGGTACTCTAGGAGAGAAAAATCACCATTAGAATTAGTGCACTCAAATTTGTGTGGACCCATGAAAACCCCCACCTTAGCTGAAAACACATATTTCATGACATTCATAGATGATTATAGTAGAAAAATTTGGGTCAATTTCTTGAAAAATAAATCAAAAGCCTTTGAGAAATTTAAATGGTTTAAGGAAGCAATTGAAAAGGAGACTGGACACTATATAAAATCCCTTAGAACATATAGAGGGGACGAGTACATCTCCAAAGAATTCTTAAATTTTTGTAGGAGTGAGGGAATTCATAAACAATTCCCACAACAAAATGAAGTTGCAGAAAGGAAAAATAGAACCATTCAAGACATGGCAGCAAGTATGCTGAAAGAAAAAAGGGATGTCACATATTTTTTGGGGAGAAATAGTAGCAACAGTTGTTTACATATTGAATAGGTGTCCCACAAAGGTTGTCCATGATAGGATTCCACAAGAAGCTTAGACAAAAAACAAGTGGAGTGTTGAGCACCTTTTTTTTTTGCGTGTGTGGCATATGCATTGGTGCTAAAAGAGAAGAGGAAAAAAATTGATGATAAAGGAGAAAAATGCATTTTCATAGACTATAGTGAAGAGTCAAAAGCCTATAAATTGTATAACCCCATCACCAAAAAGGTAGTGATTAGTAGGGATGTTGTGTTTATTGAGAATGAAGCATGGGATGGAATGGTGGGCAGCACCATGAGAATTTTAGTCACAATACCCCTTGATGATGAGGAAGTTTCAGAAGGCAACAATCTAGAAGGAGCTTAGGAGAGAAACAACTTAGAGTGAAACTACAATAGACCCTTATAAAATAGCAACTTTGGTAGTGTTCAATAGAAAAACTCTGAACAGACACAACAGACTAACCACTCCAGAGTATAGTAGAGCAGTAGCTCAAATAGTCAGTAGTACAACAACTCTAGAGGTTAGAGTAGCAACAACTCGGAAGCTAATTCAGACCCTACACTCGCATCATTCATCCCATGAAAGAAAAATAGTGTAAGGGAGATTTATTGCAGCACTAGGCATGCTGATTTCAATGAGAATTTAGATTTTTCATTATTCTCTTATAGTGATCCAACACACTTTGAGGAAGTAGAAAAAGAAGAGAAGTGGTGTAAGGCCATGGATGAGGAGTTGGAAGCTATAGAGAGGAATGAACATGGGAGCTGAAAAATTTACCCAAGGGTAAACAAGTGATTGAATTCAAGTAGGTCTACAAGACCACTTGTGTAAATCAGAAGGTAAAATTGAAAGGCATAAAGCAAGGCTAGTGGTGAAAGGATACAAAAAACATCCTGGTATAGATTATGATGAGACTTATGCACTAGTTGCAAGGTTGGAAATAGTTTGGGCAATCATAGCAATTACAGCCCAAAATCATTGGGAGGTGTTTCAAATGGATGTAAAGTCAACCTTCTTGAATGGGGTGTTGAAGGACGAAGTGTATGTGGAGTAGCAGGTAGTCCCAGGGCAAGAGGATAAGGTATATAGGCTTCAGAAATCTCTTTATGGGATGAAACAGGCACCTTGAGCATGGCACAACAAGATATATTAATATTTAATGAGTAATGGTTTCAACAAAGGGTATGTGTAGGATCATGATGAGCCAAAAAGTGGCAATATGATGGGTATGTGGCCGACGACTTGTTTTTTACCTAATATTGATGAAACGAAAAGGGTTTTTAAAGGAGATTCTTAACTTTCCACCAATATAAATTATGCTTTACTTTGAATTTAATAAGTAATTATTATTCATTTTCTATTAAAATTATGACTAATGTCCTAATTGATAGACTGATTGAAAAACATCTATAGCTTTCAAAGGGTATCACATTTTTTGAAACCAAAACATGCATCAACTTCTATTCTTCACATAATAAAGGATTAAAAAATGTAAAATTTAATTTCATAAATTTTTGACCAAGTTGAGGTGGTTAGACATACGGGTTTTTTATATTTTTTAAAAGTTGTAATAAAAAAATATTATTTACTTAGAAAAAAATTACAAAAAAATATTCATCACATCGGAACATGAGTCCTCTACTTATATCTAAAATATTATAAAAATTAATTATCATTTTATTGTGGTTAGGGTGGTCAGACAAACACCTACTTATTTTTTCCCTTGAAATTTAAGTACTACTGCATTGAAATTTTAAATTTTCACCAAATAGATTTTTTTTCTTTTAAAAAAAAAATTAATATTTTAAAAACTACATTCAATTTTCTACAGATTCTATTCTTACATATTTTTAAAATAATATAGATAACTTATTCAAATGTTTATGTCAAGTTGCCTAACTCTGATTTTTCTAATTTTTTTGCCACTTAAGGGCCTATTTTTTTCATGATGATCCTACACATACCCAAAAAGTAGAAGCAAGCCCACACTCTACATTAAAGAAGCTAAATGTGATATTTTAATTGTTTTTTTATATGTATATGATCTTATTTTTACTAGAAACAATGACAACTTGATTGTTGATTTCAAAGAAGTGATGAAGAATGAATTTGAGATGATGGATTTATGTTTGTTGAAATATTTTCTTAGGATAGAAGTTCATCAAACTGAGCATGGAATACTAATTTCACAAACTAACTATGCCAAATATATTTTGAGGAGGTTCAAAATGAAAAACAACAAACCTCCACCAACACATACAACAATAGGTCATAAACTATGTTAAGAAGACAACAAAAAGGATGTGAACCAAACCCTCTACAAAAAAACATGCTTGGAAGTTTAATGTAATTGACATCAACTAGGCCATATTTAATATATGTAGTAAGCCTAATTTCTAGGTTCATAGAGAAACCTAAGGACACACAATGGCAATTAGGAAAGAGGATATTGAGAAATGTGAATGAAACAACAAGTTATGGAATTTTGTATGCAACATCAAATGAGTTCAAGTTAGTTGGTTTCATAGATAGTGATTAGGTAGGAAATGTAGATGATAGGAAGAGCACATCGAGATATGTGTTCCATATGGGATCGGGTGCAATTTTATGGGCATTCAATAAGCAGCCTATTGTCTATCTCAGCGTAGCAGAGGATGAATACATTGCAACAAACAAAGCAGTGTGTCAAGCTATTTGGTTTAGGATAATCCTTGTAGATTTGAAGGAACAACAAGAAGATGACACAATCATACATTGTGAATGTTTCCTCAATAGCTTTGACAAAGAATCTAGTCTTCCATGGATGCAACAAACACATCGATATTTGATATCATTTTATAAGGGAGTTGGTGGAACAAGGTGAGATTGAATTGTAGTATTGTAGATCTAAAGAACAACTTGCTAATATGTTCACCAAGGCACTACCAAGAGAAAAATTTGAATGCCTAAGAGATAGGCTTGGAATTGTGGACAGCTTTGGAGATCAGCTCTGGAAGGAAATTGCAAATTGACATCCGACTTTGGATTAAGGGGGAGTGTTAGAAATATTTAATCCTCAGTTATAGGATTTTCTGCCCCCATGTTAGAATTTTGGGGATCTCTTTAAACTACCCCTAACATAAAATTCCTTGACCTTCCAACATTAATATTAGTAGGTGATTTTGAATTTGAAATCAAGCACTCATTTTTTAGCTAAAAATCAACACAAGAGAAAAAGGAAGGTATTCGTTGGTTTTATAAAAAAAGAAGTTTTATTTTGTATTTTTTGGAGACCTTGTAGCAGCAGAAGGAATGTTCAACATAGAACAAGGAGACACTAGAAGGGAATGTTTATCAGACACAACAACCAGTTATAACAGAGCAATAGTTTAACAGAAGCAGTTTCAACACTATAGTAAGCAGCAGTGTAGGTGTGAGTGTAGCATCATTGTATTGGAAAATAGTCCAAATTGTTTATGTTTTATTTTGTGGTGTAAAATAGAGCATGTACTCTTAGTTTTTGTAATTTTGGAAAGAAAATGAGGAATATATAAATCTACAAAATTTTGTGTCATTTTATGTTGTCTCTATGCACTATGTTTTGTTATTTTCTATTTTGTCCTTGAATTTGTTACAACACAACATTTTTTTTTTGTATTGTTGCACCACTGCCTACCAACAAAGCTCTATTTTGGACCTACCATTTTGAATCTTAGGGAAATTTTCTAATATTTAAATTAAAATATTGTATTTTCTTGGCATAAGGTATTAGTAACTCATTATTGTGTTTAGATTGCATCACAATCTCTTGAATTGATGGATATTAAAGACTAGTACCTATTCTTGTCATACACAATAGTACCATATGCTCCAATTAGACTCATTGCAAAGATAAAAGTTGGTAGTGACTAACAAGATGCCTTCCTAAAATACAACAATAGTAAAGCCACTGTGAAATGAAGCCATTGCCCTTTGTAACATAAGATCCCATCATGTGGCATCAACAAGCTCTCTCGAGCACCCTTCCTAAGCTCTGCACTTTTACCTCATGAATTTACACATGTTAGTGAAGGCCTTGAATTAAGCATAGTCTTCCAAATTCTTAATTAATTAAGCATTAATTATAGTACCACATACTCCTAGTGATATGGGATAAAAATTTATTATTTCATATCTCCAATTATATCATGCTTACTTGATGTCACACTAAAGGGTAAATCTCAATATGGCCAATCTTTGGGTATGAACTTGCAAATATTACATAAACAGTATATGCAAGAAAAAAGTGTAATCAAATCTCTATAAAATACTAAAGCACATCATATATGAGGAAGATAATGGTAATAATTTCTCCCCTTGGTCAATATGTGGGAGGTTGGAGAAGATAGCCCTATTTAAAGCTATTATACTACCCCTTTTTCTCATCATTTTTTCCAATTAATGTATTTCAAGCATGATGAATATGGATACTCTGATCCATCTCAAGTGCTTGCAACAGTAGATGGATTTTGATGGTGCCATTTTAGAATAATGTCTAAAAGTAATAATAAAACAACCATATAATAGGGACCTTAAAGCTATGAAGATGGTCTTGGAAACTGATTTTATTAGGGCCTCTAAGTGCTATAGGGTAATTACAAACATTACCTCATGCTTTGTGGCCTCCTTGCTTGACCTTGGTGAAAATAAGGAATTGGTCTCCTTATTGCCTAAAAAACACAATATTTAGGGTCAAAATGGAACCGTTTCTTTGGTGAGGCTTGGTGTTAGTGACCCACATCCATGATCTTCCCAGTATGGGTGGGTGGCATCTCGAAGCATTGAATGACTCCCTTTTCTAAGAAACTTCCACATGGTTTCATTGGTGCAACATAGAGCTGCAATACACATAGGATGTTTCTTTCTCAAGCAAGTTAAAAACTTGGAGAAAATGGTCAAAATCCAATAGATTTTGGATTTTATTGCATCCCCTATCAATGTATGAGTGCTCGATTTGTCGAATTCCATGTTAAAAATCTATTTCTTTGTTCTATCAAATATTTGTTTTCAGGCCTAGGTTCTACTTTTTCCTCCTTTTTTGCATATTTTTTAGGGGTAATCTTTTTTTTTTGGTCCTTGGTCTCTCTGCAATGTATAATATGTAACTTTTTATGGTATTCTTATACCCCTATGTAACTTTACTTTATATTAATATAAATAGTTCAATTTTTTCACCTTTTTTCAAAAAAAAAAAAAAAATTCAATCTTCTATTGTTTGATCTATTCTCTCTTTTTGTCTTTCAACTGGTGGATTTCCTTCTTCCTCTCCTCTTACTCTATTATAATCTTCATGTATTCATCTATGATGAGGATCTAGGATTTTTTTCTAAGTTGAAACCCACAATAAACTAGATGATTGGACTTATCCTTGTCTAGATCAATAGGTAACTTGAAAAATTGGGAGATGTCTAAACTTATTTGGCCTCATAATGGATCCATGGGATATTCTTCATTTGGAAAGAATAAATCACCAACTTTTTCATCCACTTCCTCTCTTCCTCCTAATTGAGTAGGTTCACATTCTCCACAATCAACATGAAAATGTAGTAATGTAGATGGGCCCATGCTATTTAGTGGAGATGCCATTGATATAATTTAGTCTAAATCAATACCAAGATTTGTAACACCTTGTAACATACCACCTCCACCCAAAGGCACTCAAGGACAATAAAGGGAGAATGCAAGGAAACAAGCTTGGAAAAGCCAACATAGTTGCAACACTGACAAAGGGAGGTCTTGTAAGACTCCAAACTTGCAGCTTCTATGGTAGCACAAAACTTACAAGGATGAAATAGATGGAGTAATGCGCTTAGTTGCTACAATGCTTAATGGAGTTATGAAAGTTGCTAGAATTGTGAGTAGAATGTTAAATAAATTGTGAAATATGGAATGAATTACTAAAGGGGATGAAGTCAATGTGTAATTAATGCATTTGAAAACCAAAATTTAAGAGAAGAAGTCATTTTGAGGTCAGTTAGTTGCACAAAGGCATTAAAATTCATCCCCAATGAGGAGTGTAACATCCCTCTAGACTCTAGAGGTAGGAATCTGTTAGGGACAACAGTGCACTACGCATATGGTCACCCACCATGAGTATGTCATATCATTTGATGTTATGAAAAATATTACATATATGTTAAGGACATAGAAAAATTAACCCTTCTACTTTTTCTTCCTGTTTAGGCCCTCCTTGTGATTTTGGCTTGATTTTTCCTTGATTTAATATTTTAATGTGTTCAACACATTCACATTAGGTCTTGGGTCCTTGTGAATCATTAAGAACTTTATGATGCCTTGTAAGAGTGTTGTGAAGTGTTGTAACAAATTTTCACACTTTTCTAGGATCTTGTTATTATAATTCACTTAAATAATCTCTTTTTATCATTTAGAAAGCATTATTTCAAAGTTTTGTAATAAAATTTCATGCATTTATAGGCTTGTCATCAATAATTATACCTCTCTTATGATTTAATTGGCCCCATTTTATGACTTCAATCCTTAATTAAGTCCATTTTTTAGAATAAACCCAATAAACATCATTCAAAACAACTTAATTTTTGACACCCACTTAAATGCCTTGAATGGGATTCATTCACCATTAATGGCGAATGAGTTCCCCTTGGCACACAAATCAAAATAATTTCAATTTACTGTTAGGTTTTTATTTCCTAAGACCTAAGGTCAACCTGTGATATTGTATTATTAGGAAATATTGCATAATTGTGTATAAATATAGATTTTTTCCTCTCATTTTCATCTCCTCAATTTTCCTAATCATTCAAGCCCTCAAGAAATCATTCACTAACCACTCAATCAAGCATTCTAGGATTTTTCAAGTATATTGGAGCTATCACTTGCATATCTTAAGATTTCTACTTCAAGAACTTGGTGAGTTGTAGCATTGCATGTTGTTCATTCATCATTCTCTTCACTTATTTCATTTTATTTTCAAGGGTTTAATTACCAACAAATGGTTTGGCTAAGGAAAACCCCTATTCTCTAACCCTTCAACCTTTTTTCCCTCTCTTTGCATGTGATTTGCAGGTCTTGTGTGCAGATTTTCCAAAGAGAAAAAGTGGAAAAGTCATAATTAATTTTTCAAAGCTCTTCAAATTGATCATAACCCTAATTGAAGCTTGGAGAACACCTACAAGTCAAATTCTGCATTTTTGGATCCATATACCTATTAGGAGCAGAAGTGTAGACATGGAGCTATAGATTCCATTCTTGATTTTTCCAAAATTTGGAAGTGGACTAATTCACCATTTTTGGTGTATGAGTCCCACTACTAGGCCCAAAATAGTGGTTTGAAACCTATTCTAGCATATTTCTCCTAAAACAAGACTAATTCACCTAGCTTGGTGTATGAGTCCTAGTGGGCTTCAACAGTGAATTCTATAGGATTCTAGAGCTCCTCTCCATCACTTTCCAGATTTCAAGTGCACATTTTCAATTTCATAAATTTTTATTGTTGTTTACTTTCATTCTTAGGTCATCTAGTATTTGTTTGCATACTACACTGTGTTTTCAAATATCTTGCATTTCCTTAGTTTTCATTTGTTAGTCAATATATTTTATCAGTTTTTAGTATTTAGGATAGTCCATTTAGACACACTTCAATAATATTTGAATTAGTATTGAGTGGGATATCATAGTTTTTGGTATACCTCTCTCCTTTTAGGTGCAAAACCCTAGAAGTGTAAGAGAGCCCTACATTGTGAAAAATCATTATCGACATTTTGGTGAACCTGAATTTAGATCATCTTACTTCTAATTTCAAGTGCATTTACATCTTAGTAATAGCTTGTATTGCATCTTTATTTGCTTAAATTTTCATTCTATGGTTTAAAATTTGGATTAGGAAGAATTTCATTTAGCTTGCTTTATTGCATTTAGATCCATTGAAAAATATTGAAATTTTGCATCTTCAAATAATATATACATTAGAAAATATAAAAAGCACAAAATTTATTTTAAATTTTTTGAAAATTTCCAAAAAAATAACTCCCTAGACTCATTTTCCACCTTGGGCGAATTAGTCTAGTTGTATAGTATGCATTGCATTTTTTATCATTTATAGTTCATTTTCTGAGTTTCTACTTTTTGTTAATATCTTTTTGTTTTTGTTTCTAGATTTTCTATTTCATTCAATTTCTTGCATTTTCATCATTGATATGTGTTTGAACAAGCTTTGGATGTCCTTAAATTCCTTAGTGGATGTATCAATTTGTGCCTTTGGAACTGATCCTATTGACCTTGAACCCACTCTTGCTCCTTCCACTCCTAATGCATGTCCTCCTCATGATGTTGATATCATTGGAGAAGATTCTGACAATATGAATAGGTTCATAAAGAATTGCCTCAATAACCTTCAAGATAGCACATCCTTTTATCCATCAATGAAACCACAAGACCTTCCTACTATGTACCACTTCATGAGACATTTAGTTACTTACATCTTGAAACAAAAGTTGAACCCAAGTTCCCTGCAAAAGGTGAACATAGTTCCTCTAAAAAAGAAAACACACAACCATTTTATGACAATAAAGTACAACAAACACTCCTATCAACTAAGAAACATATGGAAAAGGTTTCACTATCTTGAGAAAACAAGGCTGTAAAACAACAAGTGAACATGAGATACATCAACTTCTTGAGAAATTACCAACTAATGAAAATGCCAAGGGGATAGGCTATCAAGATACCCCTCATAACAATAAGCCTCCTAGAGAATATCTAAGGATTTTTTATGATGGCACAATGATGTTTGATTCTCTCCCTAATTTGAACTTCCTTCTTCCTTGAGAGCAACCCTTGAATAATACCAATGACAAGGATGGCATGATTGTTATGGGTTCTCCTTCAATTAGAGAAAAGGGTGAATCTAGAAAATACAAGAGACCTTACAAGTTGAAAAAATTAAATTTTCCTCTTTTTCCACCACCTGGATGTGAAAGGAAATTACAAATACTCTTAAAAAAATAACTCATATTATTACCACCTATCAATAGGTTCTAGTGATATATCCTAAAGATGCCAATGTTCCACATTGGGCATTTCGTTGTGTTCTTGGACACCATAGTGATGAGTGTCCTACATTGAAGTAAATACTAAGCAAGCACCACTTCGATATCAATGACTGCTATCCAATAGTCCCATAATACACTATCCTACTCCTTGTCATGCAATAGTTGTACAATCTTCCATTCTCACTATTGCATAACCTTTCCCATCACCTACCTTGTCTCATTCTTGTCTTTCACTCAATGGGGGCAAGAAGTTGCTAGCCCTATCCTAGTAATGACGTTTTCATTGTCCCTTAGTTGTGTTTTTCACCTTCTCCTTATACTGACTAAGATTGGGAGGAGGATGACTTGCTAGATGATTGACTTGCATTTTCCTTACTAGTCTTTGGCATTTTCTTTTTCTTTTTCTTTTACATGTGTGTAATGCGATCCCTTGTGGTGTTTTATTTGATGTCCTCTATCTTTGTGCAAATCCTCTATTTGTACCTTCATTCTTCTCTATTTCGTGCATCTCTTTTTCTTTATATCTTTTCACCTTCATTTTTTCCTTCCTTTTGGGGATGATGCAAAGCATTGAGACACTCTATGTCTCTTCCATGTTGATCCAAGAGGCCCTTTTTCTTTATTTTTACCTATTTTCTACTTGTCCTTTTCTTTTTCTTGTGTTTTCCTTTTGGGGATGATGCAAGGCATTGCGAAAATCATGTCTCATTCATGTTTAACTCAAAAGGCTTTCTTTTTCATTTTTCTTTCTTCTCTTTTCACCTTTGTTTTGTGTTTTCCTTTTGGGGATGATGCAAAGTGTTGAGACACCTTATTTCTCTTCAATGTTAACCAAAAAAAGATTCTTTTTCTTTACTTTCACTCTCTTTGTGTCATTTGTCCATTCTATGTGTATTTAGGGAATGATGAGAGTTTTAAACTCTCTACAAAACATTTCAGCAATGAAAATACTGACCCCAAATCCATAGATCCCTTATGTGCTTGGTGTTTTCATTTTGGGGGAAACCCCTTTCTTTCCTTTCTTTTATTTTTCTCTTACATGATGTAGCTTTACTCAGAAAAATATGACTTCGCATAGGGCTTTCCATGTTGGCTCTCATGTTTTAATTCTTGTTTGTATTTTTTTCATTTGCTACTTTAAAGTAATTTCTCACATTATGGTGTTAGCAATTCCTTTAAAGTGGGGGCATACATTGGCATTATTCTTTTGCATTTTATTTTTCATGGTTCTTAATGTAGCCTTATTACTTCATATGATGTGTTCAATGCTTTGTGGATGACATTGGGTGTGATTTCCTTCATGAGCATGATCTCTCTTAGCATATTACATTCCTCTTAGTGCTTGATATGACACACTACATCCCCTAATTTGTGAATCTTCTATTCTTTGATTGGTCCTCTCTTGGAGACATTAGGCATAATGTTCCCTAAGTTAAAGACCTCACATGAACTAAGCAAAAATCCTTTGAACATTCTTTGCATGTCACATTTTTCATTTGTTATATGGCCACCTTGCATAACAAAATTGGCATGCTTGTGACCTGCCATCACATTTGTTCATGAGCTCGAAGCATACAAAGCTTTTCTTTTCTTGTGAAGCATGAAAAGTTTTTTTATTTCATGGAACCTTATTAAAGTTATCAGGAGGTATAAATTTTGTATGGTTTAGTGGGAAGCCCATTCTAAGGCATGAATTTTCCCATAGCCATCTGTATGTGTGTGAGTGCATACCATCCATGAGTGTATGTTTTTCACCTTTTAGGCCTTCTCACCTGGTAGAAAATGATGAGTTTTGTCACCTCAGAGTGAGTATGCATTCTTCCAAGAAAACAACTTAGATCTGATCCACATCAAGATGGAAAAATGATCGAAGCTTGATCTGATTATTTTTCTTTTTCCTTTTTCTTTTATTTTCTCTCTTTCATTTTCATGTGTGTTCCCTTGTACTTATGATGGTTTGTCATGGTATCCTCATCCTTAGGGTTTGATCGACCCCCTTAATCATTGTCATCTCATCTTGCTAGCATTAGTCAATTGGAACCCCTCCTAATATGCACTGATATACTTTATTTTGAGTTTGAAACAAGTTCATCCTCTCACTAAAGTGGAGGCTAAATGTGGACATGGAAAAGTAACCCTTCTACTTTTTCTTCATGTGTAGGCCCTCCTTGTGTTTTTGGCTTGATTTAGCATTGATTTAATGTTGTAATGTGGTTAACACATTCACATTAGATCTTGGGTCCTTTTCAATCATTAAGAACTTTATGATTCCTTGTAAAAGAGTTGTCAAGTGTTGTAACACATTTTCACACTTTTCTAGGATCTTATTATTATAATTCCCTTAAATAATTTCATTTGGAATTCTTGTCCTTCTTCTTTCCTTTCTCCTTTGGTCTACCTCTGACAGTGAGAGCCTCCTTTGCCATCTCAAAAGATTTTCTTGGAATTCTAGATCTAATGCAAAGATCCTTTGTCAAGTCTTGGTAAGAAGTCCAAGGTGAAGTGGTGGAATTGTGAGAAACTTGGTCATGTCCAAAAGGATTGCAAGGAGGAGAAAAAGAAGAAGAAGAATTCTTCTGGCAATGATTCTTCTCACAGTGATGCAGATGCCTTCATTGCAGCTTTGGCTACACATACATCAGATGATGTTTGGCTGATTGATTCTAAAGTATCTTTCCACATGACATCTCATAGAGAATGGTTCACGAAGTATGAAGAATACAATGGTGGAAAGGTGTATTTGGAAAGTGATTCATCTTTGGGAATTGTTGGTTGTGGAAGAGTCAGAATTCAATTCCCTAATGGAAGAGTGAAGGGAATCAATGATGTGATGCATATACCAGGTCTAGCTCAAAATATACTTTCTGTAAGTAAGCTGAATGATAGTGGAGTGCAGGTCACATTCTTTGGAAATGGCTGCAAGATGACTAGAGGCTATATGGTGCTAGCTAGGGGTGCTCGAATTGGTACCCTATACAAGCTGGATGCATTGGTTGTCCAATGCAACAGTGTCTCTACAAAGTCACTTAAGGATGCTCATGGAGAAAAAAAGGAAAATGTTCCTGATGGTGTAAAATCCATGGAGATTAAATTTCCAACAGAGAAAACTATGCTCTGACATCATAGGCTAGGCCACATTGGTGAGAAAGGTTTAAAAACCTTGAAAAATAAAAAATTGGTAGAAGGGCTTGAAGATTGTAACCTTGAGTTTGAATTTTGTGAACATTGCATATATGGAAAGTAGCACCATGTTTCATTTTATTCTAGTCCTCACAAAACTTCTAGTTTGCTTGATTATATACATTATGATGTGTTTGGTCCAGTAAATGTTCCTTCTTTGTCTAAATCAAGATACTATGTGTCATTTATTGATGATTATTCAAGAAGAGCATTTGTATATTTTCTAAAAAGTAAATCAAAAGTGTTCAGTTAGTTTAAGGAATTTAAAAACCTTGTAGAAAATTAGAGTGGTAGAAAAATAAAATGTTTAAGGACTAAAAATGGTGGTGAGTTCTGTTCAAATGAATTCGAAAGGTACTGTAAAGATCATGGATCAAAAGGAATAATACTACACCTTACACTCCATAGCAAAATGAAGTTGCTGAAAGGTTCAACAAGACAGTAATGGAAAGAGCATGAAGTGTGCTGAGCAGTGCTGTGACTTGGAGGAGAAGTTCTAGGCTGTAGCAGTCTCTATAGCATGTTACTTGGTAAATCGCTCTCCTAAATCTACTCTTGTTGAGAAGACACCTTTGGAAGCATGTTCTGGAAAGAAGCCCTCTCTTAGACATATTTGTGTCTTTGGCTGTGAGGCATATGCATATGTGCCATTTGAAAAAAAGATCTAAATTAGAAAACAAAGTTGTAAAGTGTATTATTATTGGATATAGTACTGGAATAAAAGGATATAAGCTTTGGAATCTTGAGACTGAGAAGGTTTTGCACAACAAAAGAATTATCTTTCATGAGCTAAAACCTTCTACTTTGGATCTGTAGTTAGAGAAGAAATCAGAAAATAAAAAGGATGTAGCAACAATTCCTCTGACACCAGATAAAGAGGAATTGAAAAATCAAAATGTACCTGATACTGAGGAGAGCTCAAGTAGTTCTGAAAGTTCTGATGAAGATGAAGAACCACCTCAGCCTTAGCTTGTGAGGAGATCAACTCGTGAAAGAAAGCAACCTGATAGGCATGGGTTTTCTTTAATTGAGTCTACTTGTGCCTATGCTTTAATTTCTAGCACTGATGAACCTAGGACTGTGAAAGAGGCATTTAAAATGTCTAATGCAAACTCTTGGTTGGAAGCCATGAATGAAGAGATGGCATCATTAGAAAAGAATGATACCTGGAGTTTGGTGGCATTGCCTAAAGGTAGAAAAGATGTGGGCTACAAATGGGTTTTTAAAATAAAATAGGTCTGGACGGTAGTGTGGAGAAATATAAAGCAAGGCTAGTTGTGAAAGGTTATTCCCCGGTAGAGGAAATTGATTATGGAGAAATATTTTCTCCTGTATCTAAGTTGACATCTATTAGATTTCTTTTGTCACTTGTAGTGCTAGCGTATGACTTAGAAATTGAGCAGATGGATGTGAACACAAAATTTCTTCATGGTGATCTTGAAGAAGAAATTTATATGTCCCAACCAGAGCACTTTGTGGAGAAAGGTAAAGAAAGACTGGTTTGCAAGTTAAAGAAATCTTTGTATGGTTAAAATAGTCCCCTAGAATGTGGTACCAAAAGTTTGACACATTTGTTTTGTCATTGGGATTTGTAAGATCAAAATGTGATCATTGTGTGTATTACAAAGCTGAAAGTGATCAAGTCCTTATTATTGCACTCTATGTTGATGATATGTTGTTCATAGGCAATAGTAAGCTAATGATTTCTAATCTTAAGTCTCACTTGTTTGAAAAGTTTGAAATGAAAGATATTGGTGTAGCAGGATATATTATGGGAATGGACATAACTAGGGATAGGAAGAATAGAAAGCTTTGGCTCAGTCAGAGTAAGTATGTCAAGACTATTCTGGAGAGATTTTGTATGACCGGTTGCAAACAACTAGTTGTTCCAGTTATGCAGGGAATGAAGCTATCTGTTGAGGATTTTCCAAAATCTTCTTCTAAGATGGAGGACATGACCAGTGTGCCTTACACAAGTGCAATTGGTAGTCTTATGTATGCAATGGTCTGTACAAGGCCAGAAATTGCCTAAGCAGTGGGATTTCTTAGTTGGTTTATGGAAAATCCTGGAAGAACACATTGGGATGTTGTGAAGAGAGTGTTTAGATATCTGAAGGGAACTTTATACTATGCTTTGTGTTACCATGGCAACTTGGTTGAATCATAGAGGAATCTCAGCATTCGAGGTTATGTGGACTCTAATTGGCCAAGGGACATTGATAGTAGAAGATCCACCAGTGGATATATTTTCATGATGAATGGTGGTGCAGTGAGTTGGATGAGCAAGCGGCAAGTTGTAGTCAATTTTTCCACAAAAGAGGCAGAATACATGGCAAAAACACATGCCTATAAAGAAGCAATCTGGTTAAAACATTCATGTTATAACATTGGTTTTGATGCAGGAAAGATTACTATTTACTGTGATAGTCAGAGTGCTATATGTTTGGCAAAGAATCCTACTTTCCATGCCAAGACGAAACATATAGATGTACAATATCACTTTATACGAGATATGGTGGAGGATGGGAAGGTCTCTTTGGAGAAAGTGGATAATCTGGAGAATGTTGCAGATGCATTGATGAAGCTTGTGAGCACAGACAAGTTCAAGTGGTGTGCTAGTTCAATGGGCCTCTTGGCCCATGAATTTCAATACTTTTATTATGTTTTGGAGGTGTCAGTAAGATCTTCATCAAGTGGGAGATTGTTGGAATATTTTCCTCAATCCATACTAACATACAACTCTTGGAGGGAAAAAGTCACTGTGACATTAATCATGTCTGGCCGACTAGCTATTTTGAATCCTTTTGAAATGTTCATGTCACTGAGACAGTGTTGATTTCTTGTCGACAAATTTATGGTTGTGACCTAGATGTGTTCGGTGTGACCTTTTGTCGAAGGAAATCTCTGGTCGATAGTATGCTCTTATCGGGTGTCAAAGTGGATTTTAGGTTAGCTCAAGGGATCGAGGAGTAGTCCCAACGAAAATGGAAGGTCTCGCTGACCGGGTCATCAGAGTAACATAAAGGGCTCTGGGAGAACTCCCAGCGATGAAGGATGTCTCGCTGATAGTCTTCGGTGTTACATATTCACCCGGTGAAAGGCCTTGGAAAAGTTAAATGTCTTCCCGACTCGGCAAGACATGGGCACTCGGTATGTGGTCTCGATGAAGAAAAAAGTCTTGCCGACTGGGTAAGACTTGGCTGCTCGGTGGGAGGTCCCGATGCTTGTTGTGAGGTCTTGGCAAAGAAAATGTCTTGCCAACTAGCATTTGAAGTGATTGGTATGACTTAGGACCTCAGTATGAAGTCCTAGTGAAAGTGATGAGTCTCACCGACTGGTGGATGCTATGGAACCACATGAAGACTCAATGGGAGGTATTGACGAAAGACGAATGTATTGCCGACTGTTACGTGCTTCGGTGAAACTTGGGGAGACCCAGTGAAACATCTTGGCAAATGGAAAGTCTTGTTGATAGCAAAGTGGAATTCGTTGTGACCTTGTGAGCATCGATATGAGTCTAGCCAATAAGAAATCTCTTGTTGATAAGAATGCTTTGGATGTCGATGGATTTGGTATGGCTCATGGCATTTGATATACCATCTTGCAGACTGTTGGGACCTACACTGATAGCAATATGAAGACTTTGTGGCATCAGTGAGACACTATTAGTGTCTCAGCAATATGCCAAAAAAGTTGAATGCCCTTGACCAGATTGACCATCCTATGTGGAGCATCGTGGACCAATCAGAGGAAGTGATTTTTGAATGGATGGCAGTTAGTTTTTTGCAACTATTGCAAAGCTAGAGCTGAACAACATGCAAGGAAAAATCGATGCTCAAGTGGAAACTTTCTATGATAAGGCAATGGTGGATAAGGATGCACAAAAGACAAAATCAGAATGTGATAAGATAAAAGTAGATTGATTCTGAGTTCTGTGTTTGATCAAATTGTTGAGACCATTTTTTGGAAATTGGTTGAACAGTGAATGAAACTACTATGAACTAAAATACCTGAGAGCTGTATCTCTAATTGTATGTAATTGTTGTTACTGTAATACAAAGAGATTTAGTTTTGTGTGGTGGGTTTTTTCCCAAAAAGGGTTTCCCACGTAAATCTGTTGTTCATTATCTTTTGAGTATCTTCTATGTTTCTATAAATCTTTCATGTGTGTCTTAATTAGATTGTAATTTTAAAATTAAAAGCCTTGCATTGCATTCTTCCCTATGGATTTGACGTTAGGAAAGTGTTTCCGCACTGTTTCTTTCCTTACATAAGACCTAAGGTCAACCTATGATGTATTTTTGTGAAATATTACTATGCCCTAGAAAAATGGTCCCTCACCATTTTCATGGCCTTTTAAGTCTTGTTTCATGGTGTTGGAACTATGTTGGTCTAATTTTATGTTGTAACATGGCTTGAACATGCTTATTTAGGTAATAAACTCAAATAACGATGTCTTGCGAAGGTGTTGTTAGGTGTTGTAAGACATTTATGCATTCTTGTAGACTATATTTATTACAATTCACCTAAAAATTACCTTTTTACTCATTGAAAAGTCTTATTTTGAAGTTTTGTAAAGTCTTGTAACAATATTTCACACTCTTTTAGGCACATTTTCACTATTTACACCTTTCTCATGCTTTATTTGGTTTCTTTATACCCTCATAAGTTCTAATTAAGTTCATTTTTGAATGTTATCATGAAAAATAACATTAAATAAAACATATTTCCTGAAACATTTTTTTAGGTCCTGGGTGGGACCCATTGGCCATGGGTGGTGAATTAGTCACCCTTGGCTTGAAATTTAAAATATTTCAAATTTCCTTTCGGGATTTTATTCAAAATCAATTGACACAGCCTACAATGAGGTATGAATGGATCCTAAGGCACAATAATTGTATAAATAAGTTTTTTTCACCTCATTTTACATCTCCCAATTCAAGCATTCAATTCCCTAATACAAGAATTCAAGCATTCTACATCATCAATTCAAGCACTTTGAAGTAGCCATTGAAATTATTTGATATTTGTAACATCAAGGGTAAGGTGAGTTGATAGCACTTGCATGTTATTAGTTTATCTTTCTCTTGCATTTCATTATCTTTTCAAGGGTGTAATTACCAAAAGTGGGGTTTGACCAAGGCAAACCTATATTCACTAACGCCTAATCATTTTTCCTATTTTGCTTTATTTTTTGCAGCCTCTTGTTTGTAGATTTGGTAGTTTATTAGGAGTTGAAGAGTAATTTTTATGTCAACTAGATGCTTCAAGTCAACATAAGTCAATTTCAAGCTTGGAGAGAGTTATTTGTCCATTTTCTATAGACTTGACTTCGAAAACCTAGATCTGGTGTTGCAAAGTTGTCTCCTTGTCTTCAGAAATTTGGGGGAGGACTAATTCACCACTTGTGGTGAATGAGTCCCACCTTATGACTAGAAACTTGAATTTTGTCAGATTTTAGATCCCGATAGATAGAAACCAACTCCCGACAATTTTTCAGTAGTAGGTGGACTAATTTGCCACCTTGGGTGAATGAGTCCCACTGTGAAAAATTAGTAAAATTCATCAACATATAGAACACTCCAGAATCCTCACATTTCATCTAGGTGCACTCAGATTCATCCATGTACCCTTTTTTTGCATAATTTCTTCATTTACATAGTTGTTTGCATATCATAATGTGTTTTCAAACATATCTTTAATTGCAGTTTTGCATTCATTCGCATTCATTTAGATCAATCAATTTAACTTAGTTAAGTTTATTTACATCACATCACATCACAAACATCCTAATTTGAGTGTTACATAAGCATTTCTGGACCCAATCTCTCTCCTTTTAGGTGAAAAACCCTAGAAGTGCAAGAGAAGCATTCAGGTCCTAAAAACCTATGTTTCATTTTGGTGAACCTAAATTTTGAGAACTTTATAATTCTTATTACATTTACATCTTGTATCCTAGTTCTCATTTGCATTACAATTCAATTAGGAAATTGATTTGTTGTTGCATTCTAGGACTTTTCATTTTGCATTAGTAAAAAATTCATTTAGATTTAATTTTTGCATTCAATCTCATTGAAAAAGCTAACAAATCTACAATCTACATCTGTAATTGCATTCTATATAACATTTAAAACACCTTTGAAATTCTGAAAAATATTAAGAAAAAAAACCTTCATACTGGGACTCGTTCACCACCTAGGGCGAATAAGTCCCTCTGCACTTTTTAGACAACATTTCTAGCATTTTTCTAGCATTTGTTTTTATTTTTGTTTTCTTTATGTAATTGTTTGTTATAGTTAGCATATTTTCTATTATTAGCATTTTAGAGCTCTTATATTATCTTGCACTTACATTCACCCCTCCTTTGTGGTACTTGCATGAGTGTTTTTTGCCCCGTTGATAATACTTTACTGAGAAGTAGTTCTAGACTCATGGCATCCCACAATAACACTTTCATTGTGGACCTTGGGATCTCACGTTCTCCTACTCCTAGTATGGAAAATGGTCCATTATGCCTTGACAGTACCACTTCCACCTCAACCCAATTATCCTAATCCTATTCTTACATAGCTCCTTAACACTGTTTCATCAATGCAACACCAACTTTCCACAATTAGCCAAGGTCAAACCACTCCACCCACATATCTTGTCTATAACAACCCCTTATCCTTAGAAATATTATGTACCCTGATGCCACAAGGAATATAAATGCCTCGGTTTGAGAAATACGGAGGAAAAGGAAACCCTATCAACCACACTAATTCTTATACAACTTTTTGTTGTGACTTTGTCCTTGACAATAAAATTTTAGCAAAAAAAATTCCAAGGACCTTGAAAGAAAATGCTTTAGAATGGTTTTCCAACTTTCCCAATCATTCCATTCATTCATTCAATGAACTGGTGGAAGCTTTCATTAGTAATCTTCAAGTGCACATGACACCTAAAAGGAAAATGGCTAACCTTATGAGATGTAGAGAAAACAAAGATGAAAAAGTGACAGATTTCATCTCATGTTATCAATCTGTATATGCTCAAATTGATGTCAAACTTCCAGATGTACATTTGTAGAAGATGTTTATCAAAAATTTGCACATCAACTTTCAAGATAAACTTACCATGATGAAATTCCTTGCATTCATGCATTTATGTACAACCTTATGTGATTATCAAAATTTAGTTTCAAGTCATGATTCCAATTCCACTTCTAGCCAAGTTGACAAGCCCAAACACAACAATCAAAACCAAAATAACACACAAAAATTCCACAAACCTAATAGAGCCTTTTTACAGTTTAATTTTCCTCCTCAACCACAACCACAACCAACTCAACTAGTTCAAAATTCAGTGGCTACTATTAAGGGAACTATACCTTATCATTATGGGGATCTGAATAGATAATTCACTCCTTTAATTGATACCATCCATCACACAATGAACCAATTAATTCAAAAACACATGCTCACTTTTCCACTCATTTGACCACTTGATCCAAACCAACCATTACAACCTACCTTCAAACCCAATGATTATTGCCACTTTCATCGACAAAATGGACATGCCACCAAACATTGTAAGTGTCTTAAACATTTATTTCAAAACCTCATTCATTTGGGAGAATTTACCATTGTGGGTGTTAATGATGAAGGCAATAAGTCTATTGCACCCCCTAAGTAGAATTTGCAAATTTTCACCAATCCTATGCCTAAACATACTACCTCGTTTATCAAGGCTAGTGAACCTTCAAAGACTAATGTTATGACTATTGATATGAACAACAAACAACATGATACAAATCCTACTATTACCCAAGCTAGTCCTATGGATAAAATTGTGGCTACGATAGACATTATTCCTCGTAAGGGCCAAACTACTACATCACTGGATATTACTTTTTCTTGTCAAGACATACCACAAAATATTCCTAATAGTCCTCTCTACATAGCTAGCGGAATCTAGGATAAGCCCACTAATGGGATATTAATAGATCCTGCTTGTGGTGAGAATGTGATTATAGAAGAATTTTTGATATTACATGAATTATATCAAGATGAATATAATAAACCGATTACATGGATTAAAACAAAATTATTTTACATTCCCTATGCTTAGATCAATCATGCTACCTCTGCAAATAGGACCTAAGACTTTGGATGTGACATTTTCAATTGTTCCACAATTAGATCAATTTCATTTGCAGCTAGGATACTCTTGGCTTTGCTGAATGAAAGCGGTCCCCTCAGTCATTCATAAGTGTTTGAAGTTTCCCCATAACAATGAGATAGTCATTAAACACCATAGTGGATTTCATCCTTTATCTTCTATAGGTAACTTCTGTTTAGAAGACTTTTGGCCTGAACCGATGGAACCTATCACCCCTCGCAAGGACTTCATTTTCATCACTTATCAAAAGTTTAAAGCCAAAAAGATATTTGAATTGTCTCTTCGTAACGTATCCTTGTCCATTTCCAAACCTCCTATCATTGATGAAACCATGCCTACACCTAATTCTGACATTGAAGAAGCCATCAAACATTATGAATAACCACCCCTCGACATTTCCTCGCCATCATTTAAATGACCAAGGGAACATGACACAAACCCTACTCAGCCTCCTCACATTAAACAAGTTTACAAAGAAAAGGAGAAAGTGATTGATCCCTCTTCCTTAATTTCTTCTATTCTTCCTTCTTAAAAAATATAAGACCCTATAATGACTCAATCCTCTCTTACACGTCAACAACTCCAAAACAGAATCAAATGAAAGCGCAGTGCTAGGGAATGTAGGTGTTGCAATCATCTCCTTGCTCGTCAATCTTGCATGGAAGAAAATAAAGAAAATCAATCTACACCCTTGAAAAAATTAATAGATGACCATCTTCCCTCTCCTAACCCACCAAAAGATAGTCTAATGCGACACTCCCAACAAAATGAACCAATCCAACAATCAACACTTTTGATACATCCATCCTTAGAAATCACCCTTCATCCTCCTATCATTAATAATCTTGATGATGATGATGATGATGAGACGATTTCCAAAATAGATGAATAAGTACACAATGATCTTAACTCTTTATTATAATCTACAATGACCCTAAATGACAAATCATCTCCACCAAGTGAAGAACCTAGTACAACTCCTAGTTCGACACTTGCAATTATTCCCTTGGATAGTCAACCGCCCTCGCATTATAGTGAACATGATTGGGAGGTGGATGACTTGTTAGATGGTTGACTTTCATTTTTCCAGCTAGCCTTTTTACCTTTTCTTTTTCATTTTTCATTTTTTTCCTTTTCATGTGTGTATCATGTTCCCCCTTATCAAGTGTTTGATGTTCCCCCTCTTTGTACACTTCTTCTATTCTTACCTCTATTTTTCTATTTTTCATACATTATCTTTTTCATTTTTTTTAGTGCTTTCCTTTTGGGGATGATACAAAGTGTAGAGACACCCTATGTATCTTCCATATTGACCCAAACGGTCCTTTCCTTTTTCATTTTTATTTTGTGTTTTCCTTTTGGGGATGATTCAAGGAATTGAGACTAAAATGTCTCCTTCTTGTTGACCCAAAAGCTTTTCACTTTTTCTTTCACCTTTTCACTTTCTTTCTTTTCACTTGTGTTTTCCTTTTGGGGACAATGCAAAGCATTGAGACCATAATGTCTCTTCTATGTTGACCCGAAATGGATTTTTTTTTTCTTCTTGTTTTTCTCTCTTGTGTCATTCTTCTAGTTTTATGCTCTTTGGGGAATGATGATAGTTTCGAGCTCTTTCATAAAAACATTGTAGCAACGAACATGCTAACCCCAAATCCATAGATCCCTTATGTTTTTGGTGTGTTTTCCTTTCTAGGGGGAAACTCCCTTTCTTTTCTTTTCATCTTCCTTGATATGATGTAGCCTAACTTTGAAACATATGACTTGGCATAGAGCTTTCCAAGCTAGTTCTCATGTCCTTTTTTCCTTTTTATTTTTCTTTCCTTCGCTAATTTAAAGTAATTTCTCACAGAATGATGCATAGCAATTGCTTTTAAGTGGGGTCATACATTATCCTAATTCATTTGGATTCTTGGTTCCTAGTGTAGCCTTGTCATTTGCATGATGTGTTCGTCACGTTGTGGGTGACATTGGGTGTGATGTCCTTCATAAGTGTGATCTATTTCAGCATATTACATTCCTCTTGGTCGCATGATGTGACACACTGCATCCCCTAAGTTTTGAATATACTATTCTTTGATTGGTACTCTCTTGGATACATTAGACACAATGTTCCCTAAGTGACTGACCTTGCATGAACTGAAAAAGACTCCTTTGAACATCTTTTACATTACATTTTTGCATTTTTGTTTTTTTGCATTTCTTTTTTCCACCTTGCATAATGCAACTTGCATGACTGTGGTACCTTTCCTTTTTGTTCATGGCATTTTTTATTTGTGGTGCCTTGTTAAAGTTATTAGGTGGTATATCTTTAACATGGTTGAGCTGGAAGCCCACCTAGCGGCATGACTTTTCCCCATAGCCAACTTTGTGTTTGTGAGTGCATACCAACTAGTGTATGTCTCTTACTTTTTGGGATTTCTCACCCCGTAGAAAACTAGTTCCATGGCCCTAGAGTGAGTATACAGTTGGGCCTTCTCACCCTGTGGATAGCCTAAAGTTCTATGGCCCTAGAGTGAGTACAACATCTTCTTTTTCAAACAATCATCCTAGATCTCTTTTCACAACTAGTTGGATTGATGATCAAATCTTTATTCAATTCATCTCAACACTTGTGTGTTCCATTGTTCTTATACTTAGTTTTCCATGGGATCTTCATCTTGGGGGCTTGATCATCCCTCTTGATTGTTGTATTCCATCTTGCTAATGTAAGTACATTTGAACCCTCCCCTCAATGTTCATGGCTACTTTAGTGTGAGTTTGATGTAGGTTCATCCTCTCACTAAAGTGGGGGATAAATGTGCCATAAAAAAATGGCCCCTTGTCATTTTCATGGCCTTTTAGGTCTTGTTTCATGGTGTTGGAACTATGTTGCTCTGATTTTATGTTGTAACATGGCTTGAACATGCTTATTTAGGTACTAAACTCAAAGAACGATGCCTTGTGAAGCTATTGTGAAGTGTTGTAAGACAATTCTACATTCTTCTAGACTCTATTTATTAAAATTCACCTAAAAATTACCTTTTTACTCATCAAAAAGTCCTATTTTAAAGTTTTGTAAAGTCTTGTAACAAGATTTCATGTTTTTCTAGGCACATTTTCACTATTTACACCTTTCACATGCTTTATTTGGTCTCTTTTGCTGGAAAAACAAGGAAAAACAACTAAGAGGGGGGGTGAATTAGTTATCACAAAAATTTAAATTTTCTAATTTAAATGTTTCTAACTTAACTTAATCTTAAAGAAATATCTGATAAATAAGAAATTAACCATAACCAATTAATACATTAGAGAGACAAAGAACACCAATAATTTTTTTTTGTGGAAACCCTGTTAGGGGAAAAACCACTGTGGATGTTAGTCCACAAGATTATACCCCACTAAAATTATAAAGAGAAACAATAAGGGGAATGCACATGCATTTAGGTACACTTCCTAGAGCTCACTGATCAATACAAAAGGAAGACACATTGTCTTACAAAAAGATTCAGATTACAACCATTTGGATTTTGAACTACAAAAATAGCATTTGTCCAAGCATGATTACAGTTCCAATTAAGCTCAACACTTCTTCACACTTCACACAATTCTCTTCACACTCTACTTTTTAATGATATTAAAACATATTCACAACATCCAACAATCTCCCAACAATATCTACCTTTGGAATTGATGGCAACACATGATGTAAAAAATATCATCAACCCAACATGTTGACTTCTTTTTTACTTCTCTTCTCAACTTTCACATCTCTTCGTAGGGATTTTTCATGTTAATCTTCTCCTCCTTTGACATCAATGCCAAAGGTATCCATGACCTTTCCATACACATGCTTTGAACAACATATCTACACATTTGACTACTCCCCTTGAGTAGGAGCCACAAAAACATCAATCCAGATCATAATTTTTTATGAGGCTCACTGATTGATGCAAGTAAATGCATCATTTAGTTCTTATCAGAAGGGGTTATTACCCCTATCATTCCTTTGAGATACTCAAAAGTATCTTTAGGCAATGGCTTAGTAAATATATTTTCAATCTATTCTTTGGTAGGAACATACTCCAATTTGACTTCTTTTTCATTCACTTTCTACCTCAAGAAATGAAACTTGATTGATATATGTTTAGTCTTAGATTGTAGTACTAGATTCCTTGAGATATTTTTTGCACTTGAGTTGTCATAGTATATGGCAATAGGTTCTTCATATATTACTCTGATATCTCTGAACATCTATTTCATCCATATCACTTGAGTACAGTTGTTGGCAACAACAATATATTCTGCTTCAGCGGTAGATAGAGAAATTGATTTTTTTTTGCTTAACTAGGATACCAACTTCTTCCCTAAGATGAACGCACCACCACTAGTACTTTTTTTTCCATCCACATCACCAACCCAATCAGTATTAGTGTATGCACACAAAGTGAGATCATCATCATTTGGATACCAAAGTCCAAAGTCAATTGTTCCTTTCAAATATCTAAAGATTATTTTAACAACAATCACATGTGCTTCTTTTGGATCAACTTGAAATCTAGCAGCCATACAAACAACATTCATAATATCTGGTCTATTTTGAGTCAAGTAGAGCAATCCACTGATCATTGATCTATACCTAGTTTGATTTTCCTTAGGTGAATCATTATTCTGAGTCAACTTACATCTTGTCACCATGGGGGTTACCAACAAGTTTGGAGTCTTCCTTTCCAAACTTCTTCAATAGTTCTCTCACATATTTGGACTAAGATATAAAAATCCCCTGGTCCAATTGTGTAACTTGCAATCTTAGAAAGAACTTCATTTCACCAATCATGCTCATCTCAAATTCACTCTTCATCTCATAAGAAAAATTCATGCATAGATTATCATCTCCACCAAAAATGATATCATCAACAAAGACTTATATGGTTAACTCCTTATCATGATCTAATTTGAAGTATAAGTTACTATCAACAGTACCTTTATTGAATCCAAGCTTCAATAGATATTTGTCCAATTTGGCATACCAGGCTCTGGGGGCTTGTTTGAGTCCATATAGAGCTTTCTTCAATATGAAACCCATATCTTCCTTGTCTCTTAGCTGAAATCCATTTGGCTGTTCAATTTAAACTTCTTCTTCTAGTTTCCCATTTAGAAATATAGACTTTACATCCATTTGATAGACTTTATAGTTCTTATAAGCAGCATAAGCAAGAAATAATTTTACTGCTTCAATTCTAGCAATAGGGGAAAATTTTTCTTTGAAATCAATACATTCCATTTGAGAGTACCCTTTACATAGATATATTCCCTTATTCCTGACCACTTCACCTTCCTCATTCAACTTGTTTCTAAATACCCACTTAGTACTAATCACATTCTTGTCTTTGGGCCTAGGAACTGGTGTCCATGTGCCATTCTTTTCAATCTTGTGTTAGTTCTTCATTCATGGCTTCCAACCAGTGTTCATCTTGATAGGATTATGTGACACTCTTAGGTTCAATATTACAAATTAGACAATATTCTTTTGCAATTTTTCTTCTATTTTGCACTCCTTTGCTCTTATCTCCTATGTTTTGAATTTTAGAGTGATTCAACTTTACATACCTTGGAGTCTTGGGGCTTACTTGGACTTCTATGTCTTCTGAAATTTCTTCTACACTCTAGCTTGTCTGTGCTTCCTAATTGACTTGATTTTCTAGAACAACTTGTGGTTGCTTCACTGAAACATATGGAATAATTTCAAATAGATTTGGTGTCTAATTGTTCTTCCCTTGATTTTTGTTGTCTTCATCTGAATCATAGCTGCATTTTCTAGATGATTTGATAGAGTCCTCATCAACTCTGACATTTCCACTTTCAACAATCTTTCTCAATCTTTTTTTGTAGCATTGGTATGCCTTGCTCTTTGTGGAGTAACCTAGGAATATACCTTCATCACTTCTGGCATCAAAATTTCCTATATCATCATCTCTTTTGATATAAAATTTCCTTCCAAATATCTTGAGATACTTAAAAGTAGGCTTGTAACTAAACCATAATTCATAAGGGGTCTTACCATAATTTCCATTCGCATTTACCCAATTAAAAGTATATACAACAATGCTTACTGCTTCACTCCAGTACATCTGAGACACATTACCTTCTATCATCATTGTTTTGGAAACATCCAGAATTGTTCTATTCTTTCTCTCTACAACTCCAATCTATTGAGGGGTTCAGGGAGTAGATAACTATCATTTAATTCCATGTTCTTCACAATAAGAATTGAACTCTTTTGAAATGAAGTCACCACCTCTATCAGATCTAAGAAATTTTATTTTCAAACCTTTTTCATTTTTTTCCATGGCCTTGAAACTTTTGAACTTGTCCAATGCTTCACACTTTTCTCTTAGAAAGGAAACCCAAATCATTCTTCAACAACCACAACAATTGCAAAAGTAAAATTCAAACATAGAATCAAAATTGAAAGAACAAAATTTTAAACACAAAATCAAACTCTTGATCATTCGCAAACATGTTAAACAACTTATCAAACCATCATCATCTTATACAATGCATGTCCTAGGATATATCATTCCAACAATGCACATCATTTTGGATATCACCTTGGATTCTTATCCTATAGAAAAAAATCCCTTTGGCTAGAGGTATGAAGAACATTGACTTATTTGTGTACTTGATCTTTTCTTTTGATTTATCTTATTGTGCTCATTCCAATGACCTCTTGATGATGTCTAATCAAAGCAATTTATAAAGGAATAGGGCATCGATTATTATCCTTTTTCTGTTGTGCTTGTTGGACGTTCTTGTAATATAACTTGGAAAATACTTGCTTTGTTAGGTAAGTCCTAGCAAGGTTTCCGTATTTCAAGTGTTAACAACAATACTTCTATCTGCTTGTCAAGTCAAATTCCATCACACTAGGTACAACGCCATCCTGGTTCTTCATACCTTGATGCATTGTATCTAGGTGTGTTATGAAACAATTTAAGGTGATTGGACCTTTTAAAATACTAACTCTTCAGTAACCAAATCATCATCATAATGCATCCATCTTTCATCCACAAACTGTCAACATACTGCATAATACATATCATACCATATAGAAAGAATTAATCATACCACATGCATTCATCCCCATCATTGCATAATAAAGATTGGTTATGGGTATGTGTAGGATCATCATGGAAAAAAAAATCCCTTAATTGGCAAAAAATTTAGAAAAATCAGAGTTAGGCAACTTGACATAAAAATTTGAATAATTTATCTATATTATTTCAAAAATAAGTAAGAATAGAATTTGTAGAAAATTGAATACAATTTCTAAACTACTGGGTTTGTTTAAAGAAAAAAAATCTATTTTGTGAAAATTTGAAATTTTAATGTAGTACTACTTAAATTTCAGGGAAAAAATAAGAAGTAGGTGTATGTGTGACCACCCTAACCACAATAAAATGCTAATATTGTTTTTATAAGATTTTAGATATAAGTAGAGGACTCATGTCTTGATGTGATTCATTTTTTTTTGTAATTTGTTTCCAATTAAATAATTAATTATGAGTTTTTTACTATAACTTTTAAAAAATATAAAAAAATCATATGTCTGACAACCCTAACTTGGTCAAAACTTCATGAAATTCAATTTTTCTTTTTTTAATCCTATATTATACGAAACATAGAATGTGACACATGTTTTGGATTCAAAAAAAGTGATACCATTTGAAAGCTATAGATTTTTTTCAATTAGCCTATCAATCAGGACATTAGTCATGATTCAAATAGAAAATGAATAATAATTACTTATTAAATTCAAAGTAAAGCATAATTTATATTGGTGGAAAGCTGAAAATCACCTTTAGAAACCCTTTTCATTTCATCAATTTTGCGTTAAAAAAATTTGTCAGCCACATACCCATCATATAGCCACTTTTTGGCCCATCATGATCCTGCACATACCCTTATTCTAAGAATTTCATAAACCATACATCTATCACCCATACGCCTAATCATAAAAGCATCATCATATCAAATCATGTGCATCCATATCATCCATGCATCATTATATCATCCATTACATATAAACATCATAATCATCATTTATATCATCAATAATGTAACTATCATGGTACAAATGGATCAAAGGCTACCCATGGCTGATGATTGACTACATCATGAAATCTGTCTACATAAAATATTTGAGTTGAACTAATCTTGAACATCTTTGTCGAGAGATCGAACCTCAAATCAAACCTCTTTGCCTGATCTCTTGAGGGGGCAGTATACTAGCCTAATTATTTTCACTAGGGAAATAGTGGGGCATTTGAAAAAATTAGAGAATTTTTGAATTTTAATCAAGAAATTTTATTCTTTGAACCAACATAGCAAGTGCATTGCTTCAAAGAGGGGAAAAATGTAGACACGTAAAATGTACATGCACTTGATCCTAATCTACTAACATCGCTTCATCCTGAATTATCCCTAATTATCCCTCTTTCTAACCATTTAATCTAATAGCCTTATTTGATTAAAGTTATCATAATTCCCCTTTTAATTAAATAAATCCCTCAATTTAATTAAATCATTGTCTCTGTGTAATTGGCTAGGTCATTTCATTTTCCTATCTTTGTTTAATTAAATAATCCATATTATTTGATTAAATCTCTAAAGTTAATCTAATCAAATTAAATAAATCAAACATTTATCTAATTTAATCTAACATCACCCCCTTTGGTTAAATAAATAAAAAATATTTATTTAACTAAGTCTAAATCATTCTCTTCTTATTTTGAGTTATTTCAATCCTAAAATATATGTCAAAATGGTCAAATCAACTAACATCATTTAAATTAATCAAATCATGATTAATGCTAATCCTAATCACTCAAATCCTCTAGATTTTGCAACTTTCACATGAAAATAAATTTAATTGATTTATAAATCATCTATTTTCATTCAAAGAAAGGAATCCAAGTTGGAATATTCTTCAAATTTGAAATCTCCCCCCAAATAGGCATGTACATCCAACAAAGCATTTAAAATATTTGGCATGTCCTTGTGTATTGAGCCAAGTGGCATTTAACTCCTCTTTCATCCCCCCTAAACATGTCACTTCTTCAAATTCAAATTTCAAACTTGCACATTGATCAAAATGTGTTGAACCTTCATCCTCTGACATGTTGACAAGTGGCATCATGTCATTGGTTTATCTTTTATCCCACATTCATCCTATATTTAAATATTCAACTCTTTCTTTCTATAAATAGAGAGCTCATCCTTCATTTTCATCATCCACCATTTGAGTAAACTTACTATTCTCAAATATTTAGCAATCTTCATCCATACTTTCAAATTTGTAGCTAGGTTATTTAGGGTTTCATCTTGGAGCACTCATCACTCTTTATCAAAGTGGATCACAATATTCATCAAATCATCAAAGCTATCATTGGAGTTGGGAAAGGGCCAATTTCCACATCAAATTTGCACCAACTCCCTCAAGAGATTTAGAGTTTTATTTGTTTTAGAATAGGATTCAACATCTTAATTTTAAGTTCATTGTGTTCTTCATTTTATTCCTTTTATCTTGCATTCAAATGGAGTTCTTGAGGGATCTATATTCTAACTTCCATTGACCTTATTAATGTGTTTTTTATTTTGTTCTTACAGGTGTAGGATCGAGGTTCACATTTTGATGCTAGAGGAAGGGAAAACAAGAAGATCAAATCACGTTGTTTGAGAATTTTTTTTTCTTTGTGTTTTTATGTGTTTATAGGAAACAACACCGCTCACAGTATAGTAGGGCCATATAGAACTTTTCAAATTCCAATGGGGCTATAAATAACCACTCTAAACTACAAACTGCACCACTAGAAAGAAACTACACTACTGGATCTCTAGCATTGCCATATAGCGCCACTATAAACTCCAAACAAAGCTGCCATCATAGATAGAACCACTGGAATTTCTTGATTTTTCATTCAAACTTAAAATGGTCGTATCTTGGTCATTTTTTGGTCTTTTTAAAATATTTTTTTCTTTAAATGGTGTATAATTTCATAAGCTATCCAATGGTTTAGGTTTTTATCAAATTTTATAGAGTTAAATTTTTTAAATTTTCACCTAAAGTCAAAAAACATTATAACTTGGTCTAAGTTTTAGGGTTTTTATGCTTAATGGTTCATCTAACCCCTATATCCTTTTTTTTCTTGATCTTATCTAAATTTTGAGAACTTTTTCAGGTTAGGAAATCAAAAAAGGGGAGGAGGAAACAAAATCAAAGCTTCTTATGATATTATTTTTATATTGTATCAAGTGTCTTTAGATACTCTTGGAAGCAATTATAATTCCAAGTTTAAGGATTTTATCTCTTCAAGATTTTAGGACTCAAGATATTTTAATTTGGGCTCTAAAAAGAACAACACAAAGGGATTAAAAAGAACCTTAGGAAAATTTACTAGATTTTGTTGAAGGTTAACAATTGAACAATCAAATCTCACATTTCTTTTGGTGCTTTAAAATGAATCAAAATCATTGCTTTGTGGACTTAAAATGAACATGTGCAACTTTGTTTTGTGATTAATTACTCAAAATAATGCCATCAAAAAGGATGCATGCACTTCTCTCATGCTTTGTGGTGATCTTGAGAATCAAAAGGTCTTTTTGATGATCTTAGGTTGAGATAAACTTAGCAGCTCCACACTTCATTTTTGGGTTTAAAATTGAACAAAACACTTTACGAGTGTGAGTAAACCTATTGCATGTGTTCTCCCTTTGTTTCTAAATGAAGGTTGATTGAACTATGAATATGTTTACTCACTTTTTTCTATCTTAGAAGGCCTTCCTTGGGGAAAAAGTACTCACCCAAGGGAATGACTCAACCGGTAACACTCTGAACTTGAGAATATTTCTAGCTACGATATAAATGTGGGTATTAGAATAAATGCCAGTATCATGCAGTTGACTCCAATGATAAGGGAAGCAAAGGTCTCTCGCCATGTTGGGTCAACTCCTATGAATGGAAAGTCTAAATTAAAACCCTTGTTATAGAAATGCCAAAATCCCTATCTATTTGTTGGGACAAGAATGGTCATTCTAAAGCCACCCCACACTTTTACGGTCTTTAGTAGAAATGGAAAACATGCCATTGGATTTTCATGGGTTTTGATGCTTGGTGACCCCGAGAAGTGAGTGTCATGGAGGGGATCTAGTGGGGTCAAGCATCTAACCATTCACTAAAGATAAGTGTAGCTAGACTTGTCCAAGTGGGGACTCAACAAATATAGTCTTTCATATCCATAGGGTTGTGATTTTTCCTAAAATCAAAACACATTGCTTGATCAAAAACATTGGAAAACCAACATTCAACATGAGCATCAAATCTCAAACCCTTTAGGAGAAGCAAATATCCTTGAACGAATTCACATGCTATTGCTTTCCCTTGGGATTTTATCCTTAGAGGCTTCTAAGAATTTGGATTTCATCTCAATTTTCTTCTACTAAAGTCAACATTAGGTAACCATTGCCTTGATTTCATTGAATTCCACATAGCACTTTGTGGGATGAAAAGAATTTAGGACATTGGATGTTTAATTTGAAAATCTAATCAAGAAAGTGTTTGTGGTAAAATAAATTCACTAATCAAGATGAAATCAATTGAACCCCACACATGTTTTTTTGTATATTTTGTCTTATAGTCTTTTGAGAAAAAAATGATCTTTTGGTTTGAAGGGAAAAGCATGTTCTTCAAAACCTTGGCCTTGTAAACAAGTCCTTCTTAGGTTCATTTAGGATCAAAATCAAACACTTCACCCATTTCAAAAATTTATCATCCCATCCCACAAGCAACTTTAGAGCTTTGGAAACATCATTATCTAGACTTGGGTACATCCTTAAACCAAATTAAAATCACCATGTTTAATTAGGAGTATGGGAATGCATCCTTTCTCATATCTCTAGTTAAATTAGCACACCTTTAAAAAATTTATCCTAAATAAAACATCGAACATCTCAAGGTTTACAAGTTCACTGTCTAATCAAAACCAGTCAAAATCAAATCCTAAAGCCTAGCATTGATCCAAATTTCCTAAAAAATCAACACTCATATCATTCACCCCTTTCACCCGTCATCTCATCATTTGTCCTAAATACCTTAGAGGCCAGTTTTACAACAAGGTCAAAAAATAACAAGAAAATAGAATATAAACTTTGATCCATACTTCATAAGTAGTCTAAACCAACCAGTTTATCAAAGCCTCACAATGCCAATTGATTTTCAACACTCACATTTATACAATCCATACATGGGATCATTATCTCCTACAAACCTCAATGGTACAACAAATGTGAGAATATCGAATCTAAATTTTGAAACACCTTTTCTGATGGTACATTTAAATCCAATTCCAAACTTACAAATCTATCAACCAAATACTCAATTCATGAGTGTTTAAAAAAAAGAATTATCCCACCAAATCCATACATGCCAAATATGAATATACCAAGTACAACTATACCAAGCATGAACATTTCTAATCCACACTTGGTAGACTTTTGGATATATATGTTTGAAAATCACATGAGTGTTGTTCAAAATCCATCACACCCATATGTCCCCCTCACCTTTCATAATCCTAATGAACCATCATCATCATTTCATGCAACCCTTCAAACCTCTCTCCCTACGACCTCACAAGGAGGTGACTTATTTGGACCAGGGGGCATTTTTTTTATCAAACATCATCATTTCCCCAAGGGAGCATGCCACTCACTTTCCCACCACTCTCACCCTTTCCATTAACATCTATATCACCTCTTGGTTTGGAGCTACCTTCACTACCAGCACTCATCCAAAACATCCCCCTAACCATCAATCAAGGCATCATACAAAATCCTCCCCCCTTGCCATCGATATCTCAACAACAGATGGAAACCATCCCCATAGCACAAGAAACCAACACATCATCTATCATACCTCAAAACATGGTCTCTCAAGGACTAACCATATTGACTACACCATCCACCACTCAAATCCCAATCATCAATACGATGGTACCTCTTATCACCACAAAAAAAACTATTCCAAAACCACCTCCACTACCACCACCACACAAACCAAACACATCAAACCAATACAAAATTGTATTTCAAGCCACTCAGCAAGCTACTTATCAGAAGGCACTCCAACAAAAATGAAACTGACAAATTACTCAACTAGCTACTCAGCAAGTTGCACAAGCTCAAGCCCAATACCAAGTCCAACAATAAAATGTTGTTCAAAATCCCAACAAAATGTTAACGACTCCATATATCGATCCAATTCAATGATCACACAATCAAGACCTATCCATCAACGAACAAATGGAAGATGTTTCTGCCTCACTTGAAGATCAAATCAACATACATCAAGAGTCACTTTTTGATCATGATAAGAATCCCTTTACAATATCCGACAATAATCTATTTCAAGGAATGTTAACATTATTTGATCTTGTAATCAACATTCCATTGACCAATGATCATGTTGAAAATTTCTCTACATCGCCTAATGAGTTAGAGGGAGTATATCAAGAATTTATTCAAAAGCATGATCAACATCTCTCACCAAAGTCTAGCAATGGTCCTTTCCAAGACATATTTACATCCTTCGACCTCATGATTGTCAATATTGAAGGAATCTTAAACTTAACACTTGATCCCAATTCACTCAAAGATCAAGTGTATATTGAGCCACTTCCTATGCCTAATGAAGATATTCAAGAACCCTATGTAAGTAATCCATCCTTTGAAATTGACCCATGTCAAGAACTTGATCTAAAGCATATCAAAAGAAATTCTAAAATTGTTCAAGATCAAGAATTCATATCTCCAAGATACTAAAATGATCTAATGGACACTCTCCTATATACACAAGATGATCATATCCACATAGCACATACTCCTCCATCTACCCATAAGATGCTTTCTATGGATGGACACATAGATGATCTTCATTCAGAATAAGATCCCTTTATTCCTGACATTATTACACAAAAAGAGCAGGTTATTGATTTCTATAGTCAAAAAAATTTATCAACATCATAATCAGATATATCCCAAATTTAGACTAAGGAAATCATGTATGAAGATATCCAACATTATCAACTCAAATAAATCAATCAGATAGAACAAGACATTCCAGAGTTAGCAAAGCAGCAAATTTAAACAACATCATCTACAAGTAAACATTTATTAGAGCATGCTTACTGAACAAGACATATCAAAACATACAGAATCAAGGAATGAAGGTGCCACTACCACCATGTTGGGGGAAACTTTGTCTCAATCAAACATCAACATAGGGTGCACAAAGAGTCCTTATGATGAAATTGATGCCAATACTACAACTAGCCACATCATGAATCTTCATCCACCCATCACCCCATCCACGAATTGGGACTGACATCAAAATAAGGTTTTGAATCAAAGCACAAAGAATGTTATCAAAAAAAAAGAATCTAAGAAGCATATCAGACAAAAAAAATACATATGGATACCAAAGAATACAAAGAAAGATTATCCCTATCAAACTCCATTAGTAAAAAAAACTATGGGGAAAAATTAAAAAGGGAAAAGTATCCATCAAAGATGTCCACAAAAGCAAAAGAAGGCTTCTAAAATGACATACAGATTATATCAAGTAGTTGGTCCTAATTTCATGCACACTTCTATATCCACCCATCATTGCTCATCTTCCCAAGTTTGGAGAGTCAAAGGTTCCAAACTATCAACCAATCCATCTCCTATCCCTAAACACACTCCATCCATGCCTCCATGCATTATATACAATTCTCACATTGACCATGTATTGGAAACAACCCTTCATCATAAGGATTCAAAATGCACTCTATCACGATGTGTGCACCAAGACAGAGTTAACTCTGGTATCAATAAAGTAGACCCAAAATCTCAAAAGTTGCATTCAAGTGTGCATATCTTAGCAAAGTAGCTTCTTCAAGTAGGATATCAATGACACATTATTATAGGGGCATCTACATCAACACCACAAGTTGATTTAGCATGAGCTTAAAATATTTCAAAAAAAGCCAAAAAAATCAAAAAATATGAAAATCCAAAAAACATACAAAAGGATTGAAAATAGTAAAGAAAAAAATTATCCTCTAGTGAAAACCACTTTGATAGAACTTTGGACAAGTACCATGATAGAAACCTAGAAAACAGGTTTCATGTGTAGAATTGAGCATCTACATGTACCACTTCAGGTGGAAGCATCTCATCCCATCCATAATAAATCCAAAATTCCATCCATCTTAGCCATGATAAATCCATTCATCCATGAACCATTTATCCAATCCATCTTTATCCATCTACATCCATTGTCCAAATTATCTTGATCTTGATGAAATTTTGGTGCACACTTTACACTTTCTTATGATAAACATCTTGACATGGGTCATTTTCATTGATCCTATCCTACCCAACATTATCTAAGCCATGAAGCATTATCCAAATGAGCATCCTCTATTCAAACACCTTATCTTATCGCAAGATAATCCATATCCCTACATCCATACACCTATCCAAGCATCCACCAATGATATTCCATACATTTCTAGACACTGGGGGTAGATATTTACATCTTGCTTTGGGAATAAATAGTGATCTATATCCTCCCACTTATGTGGTGATCCAAATATTGGAAAAAGTAAAATCAAATTGGTCAAATAATTTTTCATCCAAAATACAAATCACTAGCCCATAGTATATTTTGATGAGAATACATTCCTTATCAATCTTCATCTTTCATCAAACATCAATACAAACAATGACTATCAGTCACATCTAATGTGTGCTTCAACATCACATAAAATCATCAAAAACATCTTTTGTTCCAAAGCTTCATCAATATTGATCAAATCAAATTCAATCAATCCATCATCATCTCAGGATATCCATCCTAATCCTTGTGTTTCTTAACACTATCATTGCATTGTTGTGTATCCTCAACAATGTTATCATCATCAACCCTGCATCATCTTGGGATATCCATCCTAAATCCTCATGTTGCTTAACACTGTCCTTGCATTATTGTGTATCCTCAACAATGTTATCATCATCAATCCATCAATTTGATCAAACAAACTTAGCTTGGTTTTCAAGAAAATCCCAAAACAAAGTAGTAATATCATCACACGTGCATCCATATCCAAAACATCAAAATCATACATCAAAATCCAAAAACATCCAAAATCATATCAAAATCTAAAAACACTCAAAAAATCCCAAAACAAATATAAAACTTGGTCATCTGAACTACGTCGTCTCTGAGCTTAAACATAGGTAAGGATAATATTTGATTAGCCCCCAAGACATCAAAATCCAAAAAAAATCATAAAATCTCAAAAACCCCAAAACATTTGAAAAATCAAAAATCAAAACAGTTGTAAAATCTTGAAAATACCAAAAACAGCCTTGAAATATTTTTAAAATACCAATAACATTGAAGTATTCTAGAAAATACAAAACCATCAATCCCATCTCGCTTTCACCCGCAATAATCAATCATTCATAATAAATCAATTGTCACCTTATCCTTTGGCAACACAAACAAAAACAACCACAACAATTGGCAAAAGTAAACTTCAAACATAAAATGAAAATTGAAACAAAAAACTTTTAAACACAAAATAAAACTCTTGATCATTCTCAAACATGTCAATCAACTTTATATCAAAATCCTATCAAACAACTTATCAACCCATCATCATCTTATATAATGCATGTCCTAGGATATATCGTTGCAACAATGGGCATCATTTTGGATATTTCCTTGGATTCTTATCCTATCAAAACAAATCCCTTTGGCTAGAGGTATGAAGAACATTGACTTTTTTTTTACTTGATCTTTTCTTTTGATTTATCTTATTGTGCTCATTCCAATGACTTCTTGATGACGTCTAATCAAAGTGATTTAGAGAGAAAGTAATGGGGCATCGATTATTATCCTTTTTTCTATTGTGATTGTTGGACATTCTTGTAATATAACTTGGCAAATACTTGCTTTGTTAGGTACATCCTAGAAAAGGTTTTCGTATGTCAAGTGTGAACAAGAATGCTCCTATCTGTTTGTCGAGTCAAAGTCCATCACACTAGGTACAATGCCATCCTAGTTATTTATACCTTGATGAATCATATCTAGGTGTGTTATCAAACAATAAGGTAATTGGCCCTTTTAAAATCCCAACTCCTCGGTAAGAAAATCATCATCATCATCATCATCATCATTATCATCATCATCTCTAATAAAGTTGGCTTGTTGGTGTCTCTTGTCATCATCTTATTTTCTTCCTACTTCCTTTCGTGCTAACATGGTACCATGATAGTTAATCATAAATCATCGCTAATCCATCCATCCTCCATCCAAAAACCATCCACATATTGCATAATGCATATCATACCATATAGAAATTATTAAGTATACCACATGCATTCATCCCTATCATGGCATAATATAGATTGGTTATTCGAATAATTTCATAAACAATACTTCTATCACCCATACACATAATCATAGAAGCATCATCATATCAAATCATGTGCATCCATATCATTTCTACATCATCATATCATCCATTACATATAAACATCATAATCATCTCATGTATATCATCAATAATGTAACTGTCATGGTACAAATTAGGATCAAGTGGGTGTAATATATCAAAATAGGCATGAGGCTTCCCATGGCTAATGACTGTCTGCATCATCAAATCTATCTACATCAAATGTTTGAGTTGAATTGATCTTAAACCTCTTTGTCGAGAGATCAACCCTCAAATAAAACCTCTCCACCTGATCTCTTGAGGGGGCAGTATACTAGTGTAATTATTTTCATTGGGGAAATAGTGGGGCATCCAAAAAAATTAGAGAATTTTTGAATTTTAATAATGAAATTTTATTCTTTGAACCAAAACAACAAGTACATTTCTTTAAAGAGGGGAAAAATATAGACATGTAAGCTGTACATGCACTCGATCCTAATCTACTAACATTGCTTCATCCTGAATTATCCCTCTATCTAACCATTTAATCTAATATCCTTATTTTATTAAAGTGTTCATAATTACCCTTTTAATTAAACAAGTCCCTTGATTTAATTAAATCATTGTCTCTATGTAATTAGCTAGGTCATTTCATCTTCCTATCTTTGTTTAATTAAATAATCCATATTATTTGATTAAATCTCTAAAGTTCATCTAATTAAATAAAACAAATCAAACATTTATCTAATTTAATCTAACATCACCCCCTTTGGTTAAATAAATAAAAAATATTTATTTAACTAAGTCTAAATCATTCTCTTCTCATTTTGAGTTATTTCAATCCTAAAATATAAGTCAAAATGGTCAAATCAACTAACATCATTTAAATTAATCAAATCATGATTAATGCTAATCCTAATCACTCAAATCCTCTATATTTTGCAACTTTCACATGAAAATTAATTTAATTGATTTACAAATCATCTAGTTTCATTCAAAAAAAGAAATCCAAGTGGGAATATTCTTCAAATTTGAAATATCCCCCCAAATAGGAATGTGCATCCAACAAAGCATTTAAAATATTTGACATGTCCTTGTGCATTGAGCCAAGTGGCATTTAACTCCTCTTTCATCCCCCCTAAACATGTCACTTCTTCAAATTCAAATTTCAAACTTGCACATTGATTAAAATGTGCTAAACCTTCATCCTCTGACATGTTGACAAGTGGCATCATCTGATTGGTTTATCTGTTATCCCACATTCATCCTACCTTTAAATATTCAACTCTTTCTCTCTATAAATAGAGAGCTCATCCTTCATTTTCATCATCCACCATTTGAGTAAACTTACTATGCTCAAATATTTAGCAATCTTCATCCATACTTTCAAATTTGTAGCTAGGTTATTTAGGTTTTCATCTTGGAGCACTCATCACTCTTTATCAAAGTGGATCACAATATTCATCAAATCATCAAAGCTAACATTGGATTTGGGAAAGGGTCAATTTTCACATCAAATTGGCACCAACTCCCTCAAGAGATTAAGAGTTTGAATTTTTTTAGAATAGGATTCAACATATTTGTTTTAAGTTCATTGTGTTCTTCATTTTATTGCTTTTCTCTTGCATTCAAATGGATTTCTTGAGGGATCTATATTCTAACTTTCATTGACCTTATTAATGTGTTCTTTATTTTGTTCTTGCAGGTGTAGGATCTAGGTTTGATATTTACAAAAATAAAGTCCTCAATAGCATGAAACTTCATTTTGTAAGGAGGCAAGGATTTGAGTATCTTAGCCACAATTTCTTCCTCACTCACTGAACCACCAACACATTTAATACCTAACACTATTTCATTTACTCTCTACATAAAAGAATTAATATTTCCATCTTCACCCATCTTTAGATTCTTATATTTTTCTTTCAAGCTCTGTAGCTTAGCCATCTTTACCTATGTAGCTCCTTCGTACAAAGTTTCAAGCTTCATCTAGATTTCATGAGTTGTCTGCAAACCTATCACATTAGCCATCTCTGAATCTGTTAGAGCACTTACCAATTCTTCCATAGCTTTGGTATTACTTTCAACATCTTTAATCTCATCAATAGAGGAAGGACCATTCTGAGGAATATTATATTGATCTCTTGTAATCTTCCAGTAATCATCACCAATGCACTACAGATGAAATTGCATGTTGAGCTTCCACAGTGAGTAGTTAGTCCATCAAATCTAGGATTTTCCTTGAATGTTTCCATCCCAGATCACCTCAAGTTGTTAGACTTCTTTAGAGGAACTAGTTCTGATACCAATTTTTGGAAAAACAAGGACAAATAATTGGGGGTGAATCAGTTGTCATAGAAATTTAAACTTTTCTAATTTAAAATTTTCTAACTTAACTTAATCTTAATCTCAGATATGATAAATAAGCAATTAACCATAAGCAATTAACACATTAGAGAGATAAAGAACACCAATATTTTTTTTTGTGGAAACCCTTTTAGGGGAAAAACCATAGTGGATGTTAGTCGACAAGATTATACCCTGCTAAAAGTATAAATAGAAACAATAAGGGGAATGCACATGCATTCAGGCACACTGCCTAGAGCTGACTACTCAATACAAAAGGCAGAAAAATTGTCTTACAAAAAAATTTGGATTACAAGGTCATCCAGATTTTGAATTGTGAAAATAGCTTTTGTCCAAGCATGATTACAGTTCCAATTAAGCTCAACACTTCTTCACACTTCACACAATTATCTCCACACTCTACTCTTTAATTATATTCAAACATTCATACATAGGAGCATGTGAATCATACTTTCCACTAATCACACAATCACTCTTATATATCAGCTACAGGAGATTTCATCACCACCCAATTGGCCAAGAAAAATAAAACATATTTACAATGTTGGCCTACATTTATAAATAGAATTTTGATGCATACCCACCAAGGTTAGCCACAACATAGTGGAGACCCAAATTAACATCTCCAACATAAAAATACTTTAATTAATTTCACCTTGAACATCCACAACACACTATCATCAACATGTCAGCCAAGAACATGAAAAATTGAACTTGTGCAAGAAAAGATCTTCAATCACGAGCTCACGAGATCAAGTGGACGTACCAAAAAGATAGAGAATAAACTAGAGACATTTGAGAAAACCATAAAATAACAGAGAAGCATCTGTAACAACTAAGATAACTAGAATCACACAAAGTTCATTCAAGAACATTGATAGACACCAGAAAACACTATCAAACCATAACTCACACAAAACTTCACACAGACCTCTAAAACTTCTAGTAGCTGATCTAGACATACTCAAGAATAAACCCTTTAATCCACATCAGCTAATATTTTAGGCACAGAACAAAATGCTTCCATGACCTACACAGTTCCACTAGGAACATAGAACACTTTTTCTTATAATTTTCTCAATATCCTCGACATATACAACAATAGATACACCAATTCTAACATTGTTGATATCAATGACAACCACATATCAGCAACACATTCACAACATCAAACAATCTCCCAACATCTTTATGAACTCATAAGTTGTAATTAAGTGTATTTTTGAATGTTATCCTGACAAATAACATTGAATACAAAATATTTCCTCACACTTTTTTTTAGGTCCTAGGTGGGACCCATTGCCATGGGTGGTTAATGAGTCCCCCTTGGCCCCAAATTTAAAATATTTCAAATTTTCGTTTGGTATTTTATTCAAAATCACTTGATGTCGACCTGTGATGAGGTATGAATGGATACTAAGGCACAAGAATTGTATAAATAAGTTTTTTTCACCTCATTTTATATCTCCTAATTCAAGCATTCAATTTCCTAACACATTCAAGCATTCAAGCATTCTGCATCATCAATTCAAGCACTTTGAAGTAGCCATTGGCATTATTTCATATTTGCAACATCAAGGGTAAGGTGAGTTGATAACACTTGCATGCTATTAGTTTATATTTCTCTTGCATTTCATTATCTTTTCAAGGGTTTAATTACCAAAAGTGGGGTTTGACCAAGGAAAACCGCTATTCACTAACCCCTAATCATTTTTCCCCTTTTCTTTGTTTGTTTGCAGCCTCTTGCTTGCAGATATGATAGTTTATTAGGATTTGAAGAGTGATTTTCATGTCAACTAGGTGATTCAAGTCAACATAAGTCAATTTCAAGCTTGGAGAGAGTGATTTGTCCATTTTCTATAGATTTGACTTTGGCAACCTGACAAGCATACATTCTCAGATCTACTATTGCAGAGTTGTACCTTGGTTTTTTAGAAATTTGGGGGAGGACTAATTCACCACCTATGGTGAATGAGTCCCACCTTAGTACTAGAAAATTGTGTTTTGTCAAATTTTAGATATTGACAGACAAAAACTAACTCCCGGTAGTTTTTCACCAATAGGTGGACTGATCTACCACCTTGGGTTATGAGTCCCACTATGAAAAATTAATAAAATTAATCAACATTGATAACACTCCTGAATCTTCACATTTTATCCAGGTGCACTTAGATTTATCCCTATACCTTTTGTTTTGCATAATTTCTTTATTAACATTGTTGTTTTCATATCACAATGTGTTTTGAAACATAACTTTAATTGCACTTTTGCATTCATTTGCATTCATTTAGATCTCTCAATTGCACTTATTTAAGTTCATTTACATCACATCACATCACACACATCCTAATTTCATTGTTACATAAGCATTTCTGGACCCAATCTCTCTCCTTTTAGGTGAAAAACCCTAGAACTGCAAGAGAAGCATTCAGGTCCCAAAAATCTATGTTTCATTTACATAATTGTGTCTAAATATAGGGGTTTTCCTCTCATTTTCATCTCCTCAATTTTCATAATCATTCAAGAACTCAAGAAATCATTCACTAATTACTCAATCAAGCATTCTATGCACTTTCAAGCATATTGGAGCTATCATTTGCATATCTTCAGATTTCTAGTTCAATGGTTTGGTGAGTTGTAGAATTGCATTTTTTTCATTCATCATTATCTTCACTTATTTCATTTTATTTTCAATGGTTTAATTACCAACAAGGGTTTAACCAAGGAAAACCCCTATTCTCTAATCATTCAACCATTTTCCCCTCTCTTTGCATGTGATTTGCAATTCTTGTGTATAGATTCATCAAAGAGAAAAAGTTGAAAATTCATCATTAATTTTTCAAAGCTCTCCAAAGTGATCAAAACCCTAATTGAAGCTTGGAGAACACCTACAAGTCAAATTCTCCAATTTTGGATCTGAAAACCTATCATGAGTAGAAGTGCAGACTAGGAGCTATAGATTTCCCTAAAATCTAGAAGTGGACTAATTCACCAATATGAGTCCCATTGCTAAGCCCAATTTTTTTTTTTTTCAATTTTAAGTACCCTTTGGTATGAAACCTATTCTGATAGATTTATCCTAAACCAAGACCAATTCACCTAGCTTGGTGTATGATTCCTAGTGGGTTTCAACATTACTTTTGTAGGATTATAGAGCTACTCTCCATCACTTTTGAGTTTATAGGTACACATATTGAATTTCATTAGTTTATGTTGTTGTTTACTTGCATTCTTAGGTGATCTAGTATTTGTTTGCATACTACACCATGTTTTCAAAAAAAATTCATTTCGTAGTTTTCATTGATTAGTCAATATCTTTTATCAATTTTCAGAATTTATGACATTCTATTTATACACTCTTAAAATCATACTTGCATTAATCTTGAGTCGGCCATCATAGTTTTTGTTATACCTCTCTCCTTTTAGGTGCAAAAACCTAGAAGTGTAAGAGAGCCCTAGATAGCAAAAAATCACTGTCCACATATGTGAAATGTAGGGTTATTGAAAATATATTCTAAATTTGGAGATGTATTATGTATACTACACATTTTGTGAACAACTGACTATCGTGAGCATGTGTTAGTGGTTGTGGTTATATACATTCAATTCCTCTAGGTAGAGGAGAATTATCACTAAGGAGAAGATCTTGGTTGGGTAACTAGTAACGTAAATTATATGAGCTTACACACACCATAGTAGAATAACTGAGTTGATTCATTATGTGGGAAGTTGGTAAGACATCCTTAGTTGATGTCTACATTAGTAAGAGCCTTATTTACTATTGAAATGAATCATTGGGTAATGTTTATCTGTTTGAGCTTATGAGTTCTTTCTTGAATTACTACATTTGTATTGATGAGTAGGACACACATGGAGTATGTGTATATAAACATACATTCATGTCAATTGGATATAACAACATGTATATGTATAGGTATACTAAACATACGTTCTTATCAATGCAATAGTAATTGTGTATAGTTGTTATGTGAATCAAATGCATGTATGTATATATCAATATGTATATATGTATCAATAAATTTGTATAAAGGAAAATAGACATGGCCATATGAATGTATAATGGGTGATCCCACAATACTGGTTTACAATTTTTGGCCAAACTAGACACTGAAATAATTTTTTCTAACTAAATCTTCACATTCGGGCACCTATAGTAGATAAACCATGAGGAATTTGAAGATGATGTGAAGTAGTGATTTGTGACATTTTTTCTATATATTTGAAATAAATTTTTTCAAATTTTCTGGAATTAGATTGTACTTATTTTTCAATCTCCTTCGAAAACTTTTTGTTTTTAAAAAACAACATTTTTAAGGAGTGATCCTCATCGTACAATAAATAACTTTTTTTCCATGAAGGATAAAATTATAATTATTTAGAATTTAGATTTCTAACTCCGATATCTAGTGCTTCTAATTGGTCAGATAGTTTTTTAATAAATGATTTTTCTTTAATCAAGTTTCAAAGTCAAACCAATTACAATTTATAATAGGCGGACTGTATAACGCATAACATTTTTTATATGTATCGAAATTCAATTTTTTTTGTTGGATCAAGGACTTCAATATTTGGTGCACTCATATTTTTCAAATTTTTTTTTATAATCGGCTATTTTTATACATGTGTAGAACAAAGAGCTCGATTTTTAGTGAAAAACCTATGTTTAATAAAACTATAAAAAAATACATAACAAAACCAAAACATATTAAAATTATAGTCATTGGATAGCTCATTCTGAAGACTACCTAATTTTAGTTGGGTTTGTGAATTCTCCTCCATTTTCATCTTCAATCCAAGCTTTGAAGGGAAAAAATTTTGATTTGTTTGGTGCCAAAGAGTAGAAAAGTGGGAAAAGGGGGGTTCGCTCGAACCAAGGGGGTTCTAGCAAACTAGGGTTCATTTGAATCCCCTTTCAAAAAGGGCTTTTCATTGTGTTTTTTGGTAGTATATTGTGAACTTGCATTGAATGGGTTTGCTTGAACCTAGGTTCTAGCGAACCCTCTTTTGGTTCATTCTAACGTATTAGTTCCCTCAAACACAAAAAATGATTTTTTTTGGCATGGGGTCATTTTTTTTTCAACTTTTCCTTCCTCAATCCAATTGTGCCACTTTTGTGGGTTCACATGCATCAATATATGTATACACATGTATACATGTACATAGAGGCATATATATATATGTATGTATACAAGGGTATGTGCAGGATCAACATGGAAAAAACTGGCCCTTAAGTGGCAAAAAATTTAGAAAAATCAAAGTTAGGAAACTTGACGTAAAAAATTGAATAAGTTATCTATATTATTTCAAAAATATGTAACAATAGAATCTGTAGAAAATTGAATGTAGTTTCTGAACTACTAGGTTTTTTAAAAAATAAAAAAATCTATTTGGTGAAAATTTGAAATTTTAATGTAGTGGTACATAAATTTCAGGGAAAAAATAAGTAAGTTTTTGTCCAACCACCCTAACCACAATAAAATGATAATATTTTTTTATAAGATTTTAGATATAAGTAGAGGAATCATGCCTTGATGTGATGCATATTTATTTGTAATTTTTTTCTAAGTGAATAATTAATTATGAATTTTTTATTACAAATTTTTAAAAAATATAAAAACTCGTATGTCTGACCACCTTAACTTGGTCAAAACATCATGAAATTCAATTTTTCTTTTTTTAATCCTATAGTATGTGAAGCATAGAATGTGACACATGTTTTGGATTCAATGTGATACCATTTGAAAGCTATAAATATTTTTCAATCATCCTATCAATCAAGACTTTAGTTGTAATTTGAATAGAAAATGAATAATAATTACTTATTAAATTTAAATTAAAGCACAATTTATATTGGTGGAAAGTTGATAATCTCCTTTAAAAACTCTTTTCATTTCATCAATTTTGGGTAAAAAATAGTTGTCAGCCACATACCCATCATATTGCCACTTTTTGGCCCATCATGATCCTACACATACCCACAATCAATATATACATTGATTATTACTATGTGATTATCAAATGTATACATGCATAGTTGGCATATGATATATATGAGAATGTGCAAGATCATCATGGAAAAAATAGGCCCTTAAGTGGTGAAAATTTCAGAAAATCCAGAGTTAGGCAACTTGACATAAAAATTTGAATAAGTTATATATATTATTTAAAAAATATGTAAGTATAGAATCTATTTGGTGAAAATTTGAACTTTCAATGTAGTAGTACTTAAATTTCAGGGAAAAAATAAGTAGGTATCTATCTGACCACCCTAACCACAATAAAATGATAATATTTTAGATATAAGTAGGTGACTCATGTCCAAATGTGATGCATATATTTTGTAATTTTTTTTCAAGTAAATAATTAATTATGATTTTTTTATTAAAAAAATTAAAAAATTTAAAAACTCATATGTCTGACCACCTTAACTAGGGAAAAAGCTCATGAAATTGATTTTTTTTTTTAATCTTATATTATGTGATGCATGTTTCAAATTCAAAAAATGTGATACCGTTTGAAAGCTACAGATGTTTTTCAATTAGCATATCAATTAAGACTTTAATCATAATTCAAATAGAAAATGAATAATAATTATTTATTAAATTCAAAGTAAAAAATAATTTATGTTGGTGGAAAGCTGAGAATCTCCTTTAAAAACCCTTAAATTTTTTAATATATATATATGCATATACATATATAGATATACATTGATATTTATATATATGTATATGTGATATATATATATATATATTAATATATTATCACTTGCTTGGAATCAACTATCATTAACAATAATAGAGGTCGATTATTTAACTTAGTTAAAGGCCAATTATATGTTACTTATGATTATACTTTAAGAGGTCGAGTATTACTCATGTGTGTCCATGCATAAAAGAACAAGAATACTACAAAGTAACTTGCAACATTAAGTCAATATGTGGAGGATACTTATTCGATGCCTTATTTGGAAATAAATTTAACTTAGTAAACTCTTTAAATTCTTTGTTGTTTGGCAATCATCAAAAGAAAATTAAGAGCATGCACAACAAGTCGTTGACTTGGTCAATCAATGAAGAGAGTCGAATCATAGGAAACTAAGTCAATTTGATCTATGTGTTACATATTTGATATTGATTAATTCAAATATATAGTTAAACTATGACAACTGTTGGGAAGAATGTTCATTGTGAGAGTAGTTTGAATTACACTTTAAATTTATGTGTTGTTTTGAAAAAGTATTTCACTGTAGTATTGTTTGGCTGAGAATGTTCTTTGTGTGCCACCTTTTAGATATGTGGAGTGAGTAGTTTTGCATGGTGATTGCGGCTGTCAAAACTCATACCCATTATGTAGGATGGAAAGTGTACTTTTGTATAAATACTAGAGAAAACTCACTTGTTTGTGGCACATCCCATTTGCTTTATGCTCAATATTTTGTACCTTCTTCTCTACAATTCATATCTATAATATTTTGTGTCATCTAAGAGAGAGTGAGAGATGTGATTATTTGTGAGAATGTTAGAATTTGAGTGAAGTAAAATATCAACTTGAGTGAGGTAGGTTATTGTGGCATAGCTGAAGGAGTCAAGTATAAGCTAGTTTTTATTGTGGGAAAATTGGTTTATAAAAAATGAATTGGATAAGAAAAAATTGGCATGAGGATATCTCTTCTTATTGTTTAAGCTTTTGAAATATGATTTTCCATGATTTATTTGAATTAACTATTATGAGTACTTCGATTTAGGGAAAGTAGTATTAATTACTTGCAAAGGAATTAGAAGCTCCTATTAATATTTTATGATGTCTTGTATGTACTCCATAATTAGTTTTTTTTAATCATATGTATTGCATAATAGATATGATTAACCATAAGTATCATAAGTGCTACTCATAACCAGGTTATTGATTTTACTAGGATAGCTTATGTTTACTCCTAGGATTGTTTATTCATTATGGGAGGGAGCTTGTGCATATACTTTGTTAAGTAGATTTATTCTAATTTTGTACAAATGGTGATAGGTTGTCTTTCAGGAGATAGATTATCTATTAAAGGAAACACCTATGTTTAGTTTATGATGGCCTTAAGACAAATCAGTCTTGAGTAGTGTATATGATAGAATGACCTTCATTCAAAGTAGCGAATGATAACACGTTGGCCAAAGTAGTGTGACTGCCTTTGGATCCATTGTCAACTCATCATAATCTAGTATTGCATGCTAATCCTAGATTGTGGGTTTACAAGTTTTAGTTATATAGGACACAACACTATGCTCGATTGATTGTCATTATCTGGTTACTCTACTAATCTCTTCGTCAAAGAGAAGGGCCATCTATCAAATGATAGATGTGTGGGGGACCACATATGATTCCATGGCTAGCATAAAAGTGCTTGAGTGATGCTTCTCCTCCATAGTAGGTGATGGAAAAACCATGATTTGAAAGGAAGGATCTTGGACCATCTATAAGATATTTGTTCTAAAGGTCATTTGAGATATGTATGTAATTATATGCATTCTTGTATTATTCTAACTCATGAAATTATTGTATTGGAATGTTATCCTTATTGTATATTGATGACATATTTGTTGGTATATTCTCAATAAAGAAAAGAAAAAATTTATTGCAATGGCTTGTTACATAGTTTATTTTCTTGCACAGTGAAAACATAGAAAGTTTTACTTCAGTAAGGGTTGGCATGTTACATGTGGCATTAGAGCTATGTTTAGCTTTGGAACCTATGATCTCATCATTCCTTCCATCCAATATTATCTAATGTTTTGAAATTCTTATGCCAGGATGGTGCATCTCAGATTAACAGCTTGAAAGTCAGTAACTAGAAATGAGTTCTATCTCAAGGCCAAGAAAGAAAGAGAAGAATTCATTAGAACAATTGATCAAATGAACGTCAATAATTTTTTTTGTTGAGTGACACCAAAACCTTTAGTCATGCAATTTTTTTGATCAGTGTTGTGAAGAGAAAGATAAAGATGGAGGCCAAGTACAACTACCTACCTTATGTCTCACCAGAAAAGCATGAGTCATTATCACTTTCTAGGGATATTCCCTCAAAAGGAAGTGTCAGCTTGACATTTACTTTTAGGGACCCTAGAGTTCTTCCAATGGTAGGAGTAATAGTAATTTCCTTGAGTAATGAATCTAAGGGATATGTACCTCACAACTATGTATCAGATGAAAAATATGACAGATACGATCCTTTTTGGGATAGGTATGAACAAATGAGAGATGAGCAACAATATCAATATATAGGATATACTTAATTAAGTTATATTTCAAAGATTGAATCTGAGGGAGACACTCTAGTCAACTATCTAACATCACTCAATGTAATCAAAAGGATATTCAAATCCTTAAGAAATGAATAAAATTGTATGTTCATTGAAAGTGTATGATTAATCTTATGTGAAACTCTTTATGTGTGTATTAATGCCATTTCCATGTTTTACATAAGATAGTAGATAACATGATTAAATCTAACATGGAGAAACATTCAGGTAAAAAATCCATTCTTGTGAAGATGGTGAGGACACACACCAATCCTGGGAGAAGCCAAGAAGTTGGGTAGGGACCCACAGGAGTTGAAGCTAGACTTGACCAAATCTTGGCAAGGTTGGATAACCTTGAACAAGAAAGGGTAAAAGATAAGGTAGAGAAGGATGTTCTTGTTAATAAAAATGAGGGACAAAAATCTTCTCATGGGCATGATGAAACTCATGACCACGACAAGGAGAAATCACCTATACTATCTTAGGGAATAAATAATAAGCATGTGGCTTCTGAACTTTCCAAAGATATTCAAAGAAGATTACCCCACCCAAGTTTGAGGGAAGCACTGGTGGAGATGATGTAGAGGTGTGGCTTTTCCAAATGGATAATTATTTTAAAATCCAAAATTACACTTGGGCCACCAAACTACTTGGGGAGCATACTAGTTAGCAAGAGAAGCCTCTAACTGGTGGATGAAAAAAAATTTGGAACTCAATATTAACTCATGGAAGCTAACATGGGGAGAATTTTTTGATATTTTCTATAAAAGATGGTTTCCCAAAATTCCCCAACTTTATTATGACAAAAAAATCTTGGATTTCTAGAATTTTAGACAAGGTAATAAGATGGTCAATGAGTATTGGGAAAGGTTTACCTGACTTCTGTGTTATGTTCCTACATATCATAAAGATGAATGCTTCTGCATAAAAAAGTTTATATTGGGACTTAACAATTATATCAAAGTATTGGTGGATTTTCACTTTCCAACAACAATGGATCTTGTATATATGACAAAGCAATTAAACATGAGCAAAAGCTAAAGAGTAACTCCAATCGTCAAGAAAGCAGAGACCATAAGAAAGTTACAAAATTTTCTGGCAAGCTAGATCCAAAGAAGTTAGAAGTTATGTAGAATGTACCAAGGAAAATGGGAAAAGGATCTCATAATGATGGAATAGAGTCTAGAAGAGAGCATAAGATGAATGGTCCTAGCAGTGTAATATGAACAAAGTTAATGAAAATTCTAACAAGTATGGAGAACTGCAGGGGAAAAGAGGATAGGCTATAGGACATTATACATGTGGACAAGACCACTATGTTAATCAGTGTCCTAATAAAGATCCCAAGTCCCAACCATATGGTAATCCATTACCAACCCAACAAGTGATGTTTCAGAAAAATATGCTTGCAGCTATGGATGATTGTTAGGAGTACCAAGTGACTCTAATTGAAATTCTAGATATTTTTTATTTGGCTTACCTATTTCTATTCTTATTGATACTAGTGGAACTAAGAATTTCATTTCACCTAGAATAGCTAAGCAATTATCTAGAAAGGTTAGACACATGGAAATTTCTTGGGATGTAGAGTATGCAAACCAGACAAGAGCAAAGGTGGAACAATGTTTATTCGAGGGTAGGATAGATCTACCTATTTTTTCTATGTAAGTAAACCTATATGTCACACATCTAGGATCATATGATGTTATCCTAGGTATGAATTGGTTGTGGAGACATAGGGCTATGGTAGATTGTCGTGCGAAAACTATAGAGTGCCTAGATGATCTTGGTAATCAAGTGAAGTTGCAAGGGATACCCAGAGAGGTCAAGATTCATCAAGTCTCAACAATGTAACTAGTAAGGCCTAAGAAGAAAGGGTGCAAAATATTTTCCATTAAGATAGAAGAACTTCAAGAAGATCTTGATAACTTAGAATCCCAAAGCTTCCAAGAGATGGAAGATGGTGAAATTGATGAAACTAGAAAATAAAACATGGAGAAGTATCTAATATTGAGAAAATTTCTAGATGTGTTTGCAAATGAGTTACTAGGGTTGCCACTGAAAAGGATATTTGAATTCTCTATAGGTATAATTCTAGGGTTCGGACTAGTTTCCAAGGTTCCCTATAGGATGATTACTACCTATCTAATGGAGCTTAAGGAACAATTGGATGAACTATTGTCTAAAGGGTTGATAAGACCAAGTGTTTCACCTTGGTGAACGTCAGTCATCTTTGTTAAAAAGGAGTTTGGCACTTTGCATTTGTGCATCGATTATTGTATACTTAATAAAGCTACAGTGAAGAACAACTATATGTTGCCACGAATAGATTATCTTTTCGATCAAATGATGGGAGTTGTTGTATTCTCTAAAATAGATCTAAGATCTAGATATCACCAATTGAGGATTAGGGATGAAGACATCTTTAAAACTACATTCAGAGCCAAATCTGGACACTATGAGTTTAAAATTTTACCCTTTGGTTTAACAAATACACTTGTAGCATTTATGAACCAAATAGTGTATTTAGGGACCGCCTAGATAAGTTTGTATTTGATTTTCTATATGACATCTTGATTTATTCTATGAATGAGGAGGAACATTGCACAAATTTAGAGATGATCCTACAACATTTAAGAGAACATAAGTTGTATGGTAAACTCTCTACGTGCACATTCTTCCAAAGGAGAGTACATTATCTAGGGCATGTAATCTTGATGAATGGAATTTCAGTAGATCTATCTAAGATCTTGAAGGTGGTACTTGAATGGCAAATACTCAAGAATGTATCGAAAGTATGAAGTTTCATGGGTCTAGCTAGGTATTATAGAAAGTTTGTTGCAAGCTTTTCCAAGATCACTTTTCCAATTACTTCCTTACAGAAGAAAGGGAAGATATTTGAATGGATTGAGAAGTTTCAAGAAGCTTTTGACCTACTCAAAGAGAAGTTAACCACCACACTGATCTTAAAAGTACCAGATCTTAAGGGTAACTTTACAATTATTATGGATTCATCTAGAGAGGGTTTAGGTGGTGTGTTCATGCAAGATGGGAAATTAATTACTTATGAGTCTAGAAAGCTGAAACCTTACGAGTTGAATTATGCATCTCATGATTTAAAATTAGTAGTTCTGGTTCATTCTTTGAAAATGTGGATACATTACTTGTTTGAAAATATTTTTGAGATGAAAACTAATCATAATGGGTTAAAGTACCTTTTCACTCAACCTAATCTGAATGCTATAAAAAGAAGATGGTTAGAGTTAATAGTTGATTATGAGTTCAATATCAGTTATATAAAGGGGAAGGAAGATCGGGTTGCCATCACCTTGAGTCAAAGACAACATATTGCTTCAATAGCAATGATTCAAACTGACTTTAAGTGGCAAGTGTTCTAAAAAATAAAAGAGGACGAGTACTACTTTCCATTCAAGAAAGCACTTAGTAGTAATCTGTAAGATGCTAGGTATGAAGCATTTATTTTTGAACCTAATGGATTACTTAGATATAAGGGTAGAATGTATGTACTTGACGTTGAAGAGTTAAGAAATCTAGTAAGGAAGGAAGTGCATGAAGTACCATACTTTGGACACCTTGGAGTGACAAAAATTATGGAAGATGTGAAGTCATTATATTTTTGGAAGGGAATGAAAGGAGATATTTTTAGATTTGTGGCTAGGTGTCTTGAGTTTCAAAGGGGGAAAGCAAAGAATCATCATCCTACAATTTTATTATACCCCCATGATAGAATAGAGAGGAAGTGGTAAGTCATAAGTATGGACTTTGTGCACATATTTCCTATGTCGAGAAATAAGCACAATGTCATTCTTGTGGTAGTTGATAAGCTTACCAAACTCATACATTTTATACCTAGAAATCTAACTAATGGAGCACCTATCATAGCAAGGAAATTTGTGGAAGAAGTATTTAGGTTACATGGAATTCCATAGAAGATAATCTTAGATAGGGATACATGAGTCACTTAGAGGTTTTTAAAAACCTTATTTTATGGACTAGGAACTCAATTTCAATATTAGCTCAACATATCATTTGAAAACGAATGGAAAAACTGAAAGGGTGAATCAAGTATTGGAGAACCTACTTAGAATGTATTGCATGGATCAATAGTACAATTGGGAAGATTACTTACCCTTAGTATAATTTTCCTATGAAAATCCTTACCATTCCACAATAAATATGTCTCCTTTTGAAGCATTATATGGTCAAAATTGTCAAACTCCTATAAGTCAGGAAAGACTTGAAGAAAGAGTAAGTCTTGGCCCATAAATGTTGGTAGAAATGGAAGAGAAAGTTAAGATTGTTAGGAAAAGGTTGAATAAATCTAATGACTGGTAGAAAAGCTATGTCGATGCCAATAGAGTGCCCAAAATTTTGCTATAGGTCATAAAGTGTTGTTGAGAGTGAAACGTCACAACAGCTCCATTTACTTTGGAAAGTCTTCCAAGTTAGCCCCATGTTATGTAGGACCTTTTGAGATTCTAGAGGAGGTGAATATAGTATCTTATCAGATTGTGTTGCCATCGAATCTCTCTAGAATGCATAATGTCTTCTATGTAGGTAATGTTAGATTACCAGGAATTAGTTGCTAGACCAAAATACTTCCACACGAGAGATAATGGAAAGAATGTTTGCTATGTCAAATGCAAGATTGATTGATAATTCAACTGATTATTAATGTAAAAGATAAGGATTTCTTATAAAAGGCAAGCATGCATAACCCTAAACCTAACTTGAGCTACAAGTTAGCTCAATTAGATAAGGATAAGAAAATACAACCTAGCACTTAATTAATAGCCTAAGTAAACTTATGAAGATGTAATTAAATAGTTAGTTACACCAACACCCCCCCATAAGTGCAACTTAGGGAGAAGATAATAATGCAAACTACTATGGGTCCCAGCAACTAGGCCATGTTAGGTACCCATTTACAGATGCAAATGAAATGCAATTTCTCATAAAGCAGAGAAAAGGGGAAAACCTAGTGGGAAGAAAACCCCTCTCGAAAAGAGAGAAAACAAGAAAAAAAGGGATGACGAATGTAAACATGATGTATGGAGGACTCAATGATACCCCCCAAGGACTACATCCATCATGAATATACAATAAATTACCCCCCCCATAAGAGGGAAGTAAAGAGATAAGATATCCTCTGCATGCTGAAGAAGCTCCAAAGCCAATGAAGAATGCCTGAAAACAAAAGATGACCCAATGTCTGAAAGCAACACATCTCCCCTTAGGAAGAAACAAATCCATAAGCTGATGAAGAAGCCACTCCATATCCAATTGAAAAGAGGAAGAATGAACACTCAACATGTATGCCTCTAAAAACTGAGTAGGAGCCTCCAAGCTTGAATGAGCCACAACATAATCATGGTCAAACTCAACCAAGAAACATGACAAATCAAGTGATGGAGGAGACTCATGAATATCAATCTCCAAAGACAAAGAAGATGGTGTAATAGTTGTGCTGAAACTGTCATCAAAGAGGAGAGAAATCCCCTCAAGTGTGTCCTCCAAATCTATAGTATGAGACTCTAGGGACAATGTAGAAATCCCTGTCAAATAATCATCCCACAAAGCAAGATCTGAAAAACTATGATTATCCTACTGAACAAAAGCAACAATGGCTAAAGAAGCGGGAGGTGGAGGTGTAGGAAGCTCAGCATAGGTCTCTAAAATACTAAGGTGTAGATGACCAAACTTCTCCTCACTAATATGGGTCACACTCAATGGAGTGTGTGATGCATCAAAGGAACATTATCAGCTTCTGAAGCAAAATGTGAAAAAGAATATACTCGAGATGAATGATCAACCATCCTGATTGCAACAATATCCCTAGTCTCCATGTCTCTTATATACACCCTATCAGGAGTGAACTCAACTGTTTTACCTTGACCCCCATGAGTAATTTGATAAATAGAAATGAGATTAGTGGTCAAAGAAGGAACACAAAGAACATCATTGAAAGTGCCTTCCCCAATACAAATAGAACCCTTCCCACTTACCTTCATGAATGTATTGTTACCCATCAGAATGTGAGGTGAATTACAAGGCTCAAAAGAAGAGAACATTTCCTGTGAAGATGCCATATGATGAGATGCCCCTGAATCAAGAAGCCATCCTTGAGAATTAGGACCTATAGAGGCCAAGAGTGCATTCCCTTTCATATTATGTAGCCTAGAAGTGGATGTTGTGTTCTCTGACTGTGATGATGATGGAGCTGCCAATTGTGATGGTGAAGAAGAAGTAGAAGACACTGATGAGGGTAGCTGAATGTTATTCTTTGGAAGAAGGTGGGTGAGTTCATCAATCTTCTTATTATAACATCTATGCTCATCATGTCCTAACCTTTTGCAATATGCACATTTGGACTTCTTCTTTTTTGATGATTCCTCTTTTGAAGAGGATGAGGACTCAGGAGTGCCATGTGAAGGAGAATCTTTACCTTGCTCATTTGACTTGGTTTCCTTTTTGTGCTTCTTTCCTTTCCCACTTGAAGCCTTTGTATCATTCGCAATAAGAGCTTGAGATGTTGAAGACTTCAATGTACCCATGTGCATCAACTTTGCTTGTTCCCTTGTGAGTTGTGCAGCAAATTCATCAAGAGAAGGCATTTTATATGTATCACCAAGAGCATCCATTGTAGCATAGAAAGTAGAGACAAACACAGAATATGAAGAACCAAGCTTAGCAAGAATAGAAAGTATCATCTGTTCATCCTCTTTAACAACCCCACAATTTGATAATTGCAATCTGAGAGAGTTGAGCTTAGAGAAAAAGTCTTGAATATTGTCAAAATTTGAAGGATTAAGACCCATTAGTTCATTTTCCAACTTAAATTTCCTTATCTTGTCTGGCTTACCCAAGAGGCTCTCTAAAGTAGTCCAAACTTCATGAGGATGTGTGCAAGAATCAACATGATATCTAAGATCTAGAGAAATGGACAGAAAAAGATTACCAAGGGCTTCATCTCTTCTATCAAACCATTTTCTTTTCTCTTTTGCTCCCTGTGGTTCTGGATCTTGACCAAAAGTGATTTGTTGTAGTTTCAACTTTAACAGTAGCAACTCCATCTAAGATTTCCACTCATGATAATTAAATGGAGTTAGAAGTACAACTTTTGGAAAATCCATGATGAGAGAAGAACAAAAATTCCTGCACAAAATCAGAAAGGAACTCCTTTGTCACAGCTTTGGAGATGAAAAAATCGATGCAAAAAATCTGGGGCTGAATGGTCATTGGCTTTTTCCTCTTTATTTTGAGATAAATAAGTTTTATAGAAATTTAAAAAAAAAAAATCTCCAAAAAACCCGTTAGCTTTTTAAAAAAAATCAATAGAGATCTTTTAGAAAAACTTTCCCTCTATTTTGAAAAAAAAACTAACCAAATGTATGGAGAAAATGGCCATGCAAAAAATCCAAAAAAAACACCTTAATGGTCGGCCTTTGCAAAGTTGTCTTACCCATACACCACAGATCAGTCGATGTGGGCTTGCGGTTTAGAGATGACAGTAAATGCACGTTGATGCAGAGAATAGTACCTAGAAATACAACGACCATTGCATGTGTAACTTATAGCTGACAAAGCCAAAGACAGATCGACCAATGGATGTCAACGTGACTTCCCACACAGTGACCACCAATGAAGGATTGACAAAGCACATCTTGTAGATGTTGATGATATGACAGAGGCCCGGTACCATTCGATCTAATAGCCACAAACCTTTTGATAGCTGATGGTTGAACGTGAGCGAGTATGGAGCTCGTACCCTAGCAGTGAAGGACAGTGTGATAAGAATGTTTAGATTATTGACCGATGCCAACAAAAAAAAGTCTGTGACTGTACAATGACGAGATAATGCCTTCCAACGAAGAAATTCCATGAGCCTTGCCAAGACCAGATCGGTGGTCAATAGCCCAATGTAGATCTAGATGTCGATGATGAAGGAATGATACCTTCAGGAGCAAATACAACGGGTGATAAGAGATTTTTAACTAGCAACCAAGCCTTGTGTCCACCAGAAAAGGACTGTCCTCCCTTTGGTATGATGTCGACTAGTGAGGTTTGATTCCCTATGAAGAAGCAATAGTACGGACTGATGACCAAGCACGACCCAGATCCATAGATGACATAGGAAGAGGGGTATGGCTATGCAGACAGAGAATATTCTCTCAAGTATGTGTCCGAATAGAAAAATTGTGAGTGATGCCCCGCAGAAATTTTAACAAATATTTGCCCCAAATTTTTAACAATAATACCGCAGAGAATATTTTGTGAAAATATTTTTTTGCAAAAATTGAAAACTCGTACTGTTGAGATGGTTGTTCCAGCAAAAAAATTTTGCCTCAAAAACAATTTTACCCAAAATAGACGAATTTGCAGTCAAAATTCATCTGTGGAGCCTTCTGATCTCAACTGTGAGGTTATTGAAACCCCAATCTGCACCCAGCAAATATCTTCAAGCCAGAGTGAAACCCTCAGATCTGAGAAGGATTCTGCAACCCTGGAAGCTCTGATACCATGTTAGATTACCATGAATCAGTTGCTAGACCAAAATACTTCCACATGAGAGATAATGGTAAGAATTTTTGCTATGTCAAATGCAAGATTGATTGATAATTCAATTGATTACTAATGTACAAGATAAGGCTTGCTTATAAAAGGCAAACATGCACAACCCTAAACCTAACTTGAGCTACAAGTTAGCAAAATTAGATAAGGATAAGAAAATACAACCTAGCACTTAATTAAAAGCCTAAGTAAACTTATGAAGATGTAATTAAATAGTTAATTACACCAATAGGTAAGTGCAAGAAGTTGAGTCCACTTCTAGTGGAAGAGTCATTTTTCAGCTTTAAAATAGGTAGTCATTTGAATTTTTAGAATAGGTACCCATTTTAAAGTAGGAACTCATTCCAAAAGGTTTCAAAATCACAATCCATGTTTCTCATTTGGATTTAGGCATAGAAAATGAATGGTAATCCAACCCTTAGCCTTAGACCTACAAATACAAGGTCATGACAATATTAAGAGAAAAAACTATGTCAATATGTTTTTTTTCAGAATTATTTTATAAAAGTAAATCCCATTTTAGATGAGATTGTGTATATTCTAAATATGCAATTTTTTTCCCATTGGATTATTTTTTCTATTTTTCAATTAATTTCCGATGAAAGACGTCCATAAACTTGAATTATCAAGGTTTTTAGTAATTTAATAACTTTTTATTACAATAAATTTTTGAAACATAAATTTTACAAAAGCATACTTTAGACAATTATTTTTAATTTGAAAAAAAATAATTGAAAAATGATAAGTTTAGGTCATATTATGCATTGACATACATGACAATTTTTCAAAACACCAAATATGGCCAATAAAAAATTAACAAAAAAAAAATTCAATAAAAATTTACAAAAAAATATGGAAAGTATGATTAAGTGAGTTACAAATATTTTCCCAAAAGGATTTTAAAAAATATTATTATTTAGGTCAAAATATGGATGATGTAAACGTGCATGGTATAGTTACAAAAGGTGACTTTTAAATAGTGGTTTTTAGAAATTCATATTGTAAATCAATTTGTGTCATTTGGGTATTAAAATAAATTACTTATTTGGAAACTAGACTCTAAGTACTACATTTTAGGATTAGTGACAATTTTTAAGATTCCATCTTCAAGTGCTTCAAATTTGAAGGTAAAATGTGATGAATTCTAAAAATTAGGGAAAAACTTCCATGTTTGGCCAAAAAGTGGACTCAACTTCTTGTCAATACCCATGTGTCCTACCTCAAAAAGTATATACCAGTTGATAATCATGTGATTGATTCAACTACTTTATAGGTACAAAACCCTAGAGTGGTAACTCTCAAGCCCATCAAGGTGCTTGGAACACGTAATAGGGAATTTATACAATGGAAAGTCTAGTGGGACCAGTATGCATAAGACTTAACCACTTGGGAGGACTATTCTTTGATTCAAAAAAAGTTTCCTCATATTCTATATGCTTTTGAGAATGCTTGAGACAATATGTTGTTTTTTTTGTTACATAAAATCATTGGGGATGATGATTCACAAGGGGGGAGTATGTTACACTGTGATTGTGTTATTATTGTTTACTATTACTATTTAGGGTAAATATGAATGTAATGTGAATCATGAAGATGAATGTATTGTGCTTGAACTTTGTTATCAATGCATTATTAATGTATGTTCTCATTTGATGTTATGAAAAATACTGCATATACATGAAATGAATGGTTATTGAATTGATATTCTAACTTTGGAGATGGATTATGTATGTTGCATATTTTGTGAACAAATAATTGTAGTGAGCATGTGTTAGTGGTTGTGGGTATATGTTCAATTCCTCTAGGTGGAGGGAAAGTATCACTCAGGAGAAGATCTTGGTCAGGTAACTAGTAACATAAACTATATGAGCTTACACACACCATAGTAGAATAGTTGAGTTGAGCCATTATGTGGGAAGTTGGTAAGACATCCTTAGTTGATGTTTTTGCATTAGTAAGAGTCTTTTTTAGTATTGAAATTCATTATTGGGTGATGTTTATCTATTTGAGCTTGTGAGTTCTTTCTTGCATTACTACGTTTATATTGCTAAGTAGGACATATGTCGAGTATGTGTATATATACACACATGCATGCCAATTGGATCTATTGACATGTATATGTATATGTATAGATATACCACACATAGGTTCTTATGAATGCAATAGTAATTGTGTATGGTTATTATGTGAATCCAATGTGTGTATATATGTATAGTGTATACATATATCAATATGTATATATGTATCGATAAATGTGTATGATGGAAAACATAAATGGCCATACAAATGTATTGCTATATGTATACATGCACACATATGTACATAGAGGCATATACTTATATACATACATAAATACACACACACATATTTTATCACTTGCTTGGAATCGACTATCATTAACAATAATACAGACATATTATTTAAATTAGTTAAAGGCCAATTATAGGTTACTTATGACTATGCTTTAAGCTTCTAAGTATTGCTTGTTTTGTTCATACATAAAGGAACAAGAATACTGCAAAGCAAATCATAGCATTAAGTCCATTTATGGAGCAGACTTATTTGACACCTTATTTGGAAATAAATTTGACTTAGTAAACTATTTAAACTCCTCACCACTTGGTAATTATCAACAACAAATTAAGAGCATGTACAACAAGTCATTGACCTGGTCAATCTGATAAATGAAGAGAGTCGACTCATAGGAGACTAAACCAATTTGATCTATGTGTTACATATTTGATATTGACTAATTCAATTATATAGTTAAACCCCGCCAACTATTGGGAAGAGATATTTATCTTGGTGCCACCATATGAATCCTATTCACTATAGATGTTCATTGTGAGAGCAATTTGAATTACATTTTATCATCATGTGTTGTTTTGAAATAGTCTTTCATTGCTATCACCAAAGGAGGTTGATCTGTAGTATTGTTTGGTTTAGCATGCTCTTATTTGTGCACCACCTTTTAGCTATGTGGAGTGAGTAGTTTTGCATGGTGATTGTTGTTAACACTCATTTTCTTTATGCTTAGTAATTTATACATTCTTCTCTACAATTCATATTTGGAGTATTTTCTATTGTCTAAGAGAGAGTGAGAGATGTGATTATTTGTGATAGTGGTAGCATTTAAGTGAAGTATAATATCAACAAGTGAGTGAGGGAGGTTACTGTGGCATAGCTGAAGGAGTCAAGTATAAGCTAGTTGCTACTATGGGAAAACTGGTTTACAGTCAACCAATTGGATAAGTGAAAAAAGGCATGAGGATATTTCTTTTTATTGTTTAAGATTTTGAAAGATTATTTTCCATTATTGCTTTGAATTGACTATTATGCATACTTTCATTTAGGGAAAGTAATATTGCTTGTAAAGGAATTGGAAGCTTCTATTATTGTTTTATGATGTTCTTGTATGTAGTCTATAATAGGAGGTTTATGTTTATCATAAGTATTGCATACTAGATATGATTAAACATGAGTGTCATAAGTGCTACTCATAGCTAGGCTATTGATTTAACTAGGATAGTTGTTGGAAGCACGAAGAAGAATGATTATCTATATAGTTTTTTTGTAATTGATGTCCCCATATTGTGAGTACAAGTCTAATTCAATGCATGATCCTATATTTTGGTTTGGTATTTGAACTAATATTCAAGCTACACTCTCTGGTATTCTAGTTTGCATCCCTTCATAGTTGGTAATTATTTCTTGCAGTTTTGGGAAATGGTTTATGGTTGCCAAAGGTATGGTTGTTCAAAATTTTGTGTGCTTCGGTACTCGTATGGAGTATTGGCATTATTTTGTTGATTCCTTTTTGCAATAAAGTCTACCTTTGGCCGAATTCTTTGATTATTAGTAATATGCTAAATTAATTTTGTTATGCATATATATGTGCGACCTATCTTAGGTCTATGCCAACATGATGTAGCATATTAAGTGTGCGTATTGCCTTTTGGGAAGATTTTATGAATACTTGAAGTCGACAGGTTGGTATTTTTGGTAAGAAAGGAGATGCATCTAATTAGGCTGACTTAATTGATGCTTGTAGATAGATCAAGTATATATATATATCTATGTTGAACAAGTTTTTGAAAGCAATGAACATAGTGTGTGTGATCAATGAGACATTAGTGAATGTGAAAGTGAAGAAGAGAAAAACTGATGAAGTGTGTCATGTCAGTCTATTGAGCATCACTAGAACTACATTAGCTCTTGTTAGGTGCACTTTTTTTAGTTCATTTTGGCTGTGAAGCCCATTTTGTTTTTGTGAATCTTTTGTAGGCAATGAGCTCCATTGTAAGTAGCGAGCTTTTGTATTCAGACAATGAGTCCTTTTCAGGGAAGTGAGCCCTTGATAGTAATAATCCTTATATATTCAATTTGAAACTACTTTATATTGTGAGTTAATCCTCATTGTGGTTTTTCACTCATTGGGTTTTCCACGTAAAAAATATGGTGTTCATTGTGTTGATTTTGTTTCAATTATTTGTGTTTTGTGCTCATACTTAATAACAAAATAGTGTGGTTGTGGAATTGATAAGTGTTGAAATTTTAAATTTGAATTTGTGTGACAACTGATTCTCTCTTATCCTCTCAGTTGTCTTGTGCCTTTTAACAATTTCTATCAAGACTTTGGTTCCTTGATGAAGAGCTTAACCACTTGAGGAGGATCTTGAAGGTTGATTGGATGGATGATAAAGGAGAGCTTCAAAATGATCTTGAAGATCTTGACAAAGTGGAAAGAGAAAATAGAGATTTGAAAGCAAATCTTGATGAAGTGAATGAATGTGTCTAGAAGTTGAAAGAACAATTGAAGAAATTCAAGGAAAGACACAAAGAAGTATGTGAGTAGCTAAAACAAGAGATAATTGGACTGAAAGTGATTGTAGAATAGAAGAAGAGGATTGAAGAATGCTTGAATACAATGATACAAAATAAGTTTGATAAATACTCTAAATTGGAATAGAAGGTAGTAAACTTGTGAGTAGAACTAGAAAAGGAAAAACTATGTGAAAATAGTTTCAAATCTAGCACCGATAAGCTTGGAGAAATACTTGCTCGATAGAAACCAAGTAAAGACAAAATTGGCTTGGGAAATGATGCAGGTGAAATTTCTAAGGAGAATCAAATGAATTAGGAAATAGGGAAGCGTAAAAGAAGATTTACAAGGAGACAACCTAATGAACAATGGTATTCCTCTTTCAATGGTATTTATTTTTCCTAAAATAAATATGGTCACAAGGCAATTGAATGCAGGAGCATGAAGAATAAATTTTTTGGTCCCTTCATCGGATAATGTTTTGGATGTAAGAAGCTTGGAGGAAGAATGAATGTGGATCTTAGGTGAAAATGGTTAGTCGAGTAATAATGAATAGATTTAATGGAGGCAGAATGAATCAATCATTCAATGGCTACTGTTATATCTATAACAAATTTGGACACAAAGAAAATTAATGTAGATCAAGTAATGGAATTCAAACTAATCAAAAATGTGTTATCTACTATAATTGCAATAAACGAGGACATGTCTCAAAGGTTTGTAGAAGTAAGAAATAAAAGCATTTTTCTCTTGTAGAGAAGAATGATCTAGCAAACAAGATCAACAAAGAAGAGATGAAGCAAGAGATGAATAAGATATGGAAGAAGAAATAAGAAGAAGGGTATGTGCAGGATCATGATGGGCCAAAAAGTGGTGATATGATGGGTATGTGTAAGGTTTGTGGCTGATGACTTTTTTTTAACCCAAAATTATTGAAATGAAAAGGGTTTTTAAAGGAGATTCTCAAATTTCCACCAATATAAATTATGATTTACTTTGGATTTAATAAATAATTATTATTCATTTTCTATTTGAATTACGACTAAAGTCCTAATTGATAGGCTAATTGAAAAATATTTGTAGCTTTCAAACAATATCAAATTTTTTGAATTTGAAACATGCATCACATTCTATGCTTTGCATACTATAGGATTAAAAAAGAGAATTGAATTTCATGAAGTTTTGAACAAGTTACGGTAGTTAGACATACAAGTTTTTTATATTTTTTAAAATTTGTAATAAAAAATTCATAATTAATTATTTACTTGGAAAAAATTACAAAAAAATATGCATCACATCTAGACGTGAGTCCTCTACTTATACCTAAAATATTATAAAAAAATATTATCATTTTATTATGGTTAGGTGGTCGACATACACCTACTTATTTTTTCCCTAAAATTTAAGTACTTGCATTGAAATTTAAAATTTTCACCAAATAGATTTTTTATTTTTTAAATAAACCTAGTATTTTAGAAACTACATTCAATTTTATACAGATTCTATTCTTACATATTTTTGAAATAATATAAATAACTTATTCAATTTTTTACGTCAAGTTGCCTAACTCTGATTTTTTTGAATTTTTTGCCACTTAAGGGCTTGTGTTTTCCATGATGATCCTACACATACCCATAACTTGAAACTATTGATGTGTTTGCGCCCTCATCTGACACATAATATTTATGTTGGAATTAGACCTAGTATGGTCTTAGGGGGAGCATTATGAAAAAATTATAAAAACCCCCTATGAATGGCATGTCAGAGGATGGCATGAGGATGGAATGTGAAGAATGAAGAATCATAGGTTTTAGAAAAGGAACTAGAAGAAAACATGATGGCATAATGATTTATGGACTGAATTAGGGTTTTATGTGTTGGGAAGAATGTTTTTTAGCAATTTTTTAATGTTTTTTTCATTTAATACATTCTAGGGAAAATCAATGATGCATAACGTGAAATTTGTAAGTCTTTTTCAAGTAGTTGAGCATTTGAAGAAATTGAAAGGTGCCTTGAAGAAATATCAAAGTGAATCTTAAGGGAATTTGAAGAATTTGTCATGGTCAATCTAAAATCATTTCTTAGCTTGCAAAAGGGAACAAGGAGAACAAAGAAGTTTTGATTAATCACTAACGAATTTAAAATTAATCGCAGCGATGAAAAAACAATCATGTGGTGACATTCCTCTGAAGCTAAAAGGAGTTGCATTGGAAGAATTTGATTATAGGAAAATGAAAGGAATGGAACTAGGGCTGAAATTTTTTTTACAGAGCATAAAAATCCTAGGTATGGATTTGTGGGGCGAATTTATATGGTTTGTTGATAAATATTTCATTTTTTTCTTGTTGAATCATTTCAAGAACGATTGCATTGTGTTGGAAAAATCCTACCTAATTACGAAGGAAGTGATCGAAGTGATTATTGCATTATGCAGTGTTGGGGATCATCCTAGAAAAAGAATGTTAAATACAAAGATGTGGAGGAAGATACTAGCATTAATAAATACCTTTGAGCTCTATTTATAAACACTCTCATAGATTTGGCTATAAGGTATGTTGCATATGGTGTTTCTTACAAAATCTATTTTAGAAACTATGAAGGCTCAACATTGGCTATCGTTGTATACATTGCACAAATGATGGTTAAGGAGAACAAGCAATTTGATTTGTGTAGCCTATTACTTGAAAATCTATCTAAATTTTTTTGAATGTTGGTGATTGAGGGTTATCCCTTTTAGTTTGGACCTTTTCCTGTGTGCTTGGTCTTTTACTTTTTGAGCTCCCTACCAAGAAAAGAATATGTGGTGTGGGAAGTTGGTATTCCTATTGGGAAACAAGTCTACAGATACCTGGAATCATTGGTAGATAATATAAGTGTGTGTAAATCATATATCACATCCTTAAGAACAACTCTATGCTCTAGTATGTCAGCACTGAGTCAATTACAGGTGGGTTCATCCTCTGGTGAAAGAATATTAGAAGTTTTCAAATAGTGATTCCCCTCCAAAATCGAAGAAAAGAAAAGCTATAACTAGAGATATTACTATCTTTTCAGGAGAGAAGGAAAAAGAATATTTTCCTAGATCCCAATCTTCTGATCCAGATGACATCCAGTCTATGTTGATTAAGGTGAAGATGAAGAAGACTGGTGAGTTATGGAATGTAGCCTTTCCCATTGATGAACTCAAAATTGATGATGCCCTGGTAGAGTATGAACTTCTAAAAGGTATTGATGTATCAAATGTATCTGACTCCTTACTAGAGAATCTAGTTGATATTTTTGAAGAAAGAATGTTCTTGAAGGTCTGGAAGGATGCAATTTTGAAGCCTTGTTTGAAAAGAGATGTAGTAAAGATAAGAAGAGATTATCTAAAATTTTCTTGGAAATAAAGAAATGCATCAAAGAAATATAAGTTATTTACAAATATTATCTTCGGTGGCCTGATACGGTATACAATTTCAAAAGTAGGATTGAAGCAATTGAATCTACGGTGAACAAAATCAAAAAGAACTTTGACATCTTTGAAGAAAAAGAAGGGAAACAAAGGCCGAGAGTTGGAGAATTACAAGATGAGTTGATTGTTGTTCAAAGAAAAAGAGATGATGTGGTAAAGACTTTCTAGCTCCTTAAGGATATTGTTGAGGTCTAGTTAGACCATCTTTCTAGAATACTTATTGATGTTGAAGATTGTGAAAGATAATACACATATTGGTCATCTTCTTTTACTTTGTTGGCTTTATTGGAAAGCATTTGAACAAGAATGGATTTAACTACCAACTGGAAGAAGTTACATCTAGTTATCAAAGAAAAATATAAGAAGGTGTTTGAGGTGAAGATTGTAATTCTTACTTAATTCTGAATGTTCAATTTCTACTATTTTTTTTTGTTTTGGAAAGAAGAAAAGAAAGATAAAAATGGATCTGATTAAAATGAAGAAAAATTGAATTGTTGTTGAATTTGAATGTTTGAAATTTTTGGATGGCCAATTTTTTTTATAAGAATTGGAATCTTTTTGAAATTTTGATGTGACCATGTTTACATCTTTTTGGCTGCCCTTTGCTATTGATGTCAAAAGGGCAGAGATTTAGAAAGTTTGAAAGATTGGAGGAGATTTTTTGAAAATTTGGCACATGTTGTCATTAATGACAAAGGGGAGATTGTTGGAAGAAAGAAGAAGAATGATTATCTCTACAATTTTGTGTTGTCATTGATGTCACCACGTTGTGAGTACAATTCTAAGTCAATGCTTCATCTGGTATTTTGGTCCAGTATTTGAACTGGTATTCAAGCTATACTCTCCAATATTCTAGTTTGCATCCCTCCATAGTTGGTAGTTATCACCTACAGTTTTGGGATATGGTTTATGGTTGTTGAAGGCATGGTTTTTAAAAATTTTGTGTGCTACAGTGCTCGTATGGTCTATTGACATTATTTTGTTGATTAATTTTTGGAATAAAGTCTATATTTGGTTGACTCTTTGGATTAGTGGTAATATGCTGAATTAATTTTGTTATGCAGATATATGTGCAACCTATCTTAGGTTTATGCTGACATGATGTAGCATATTGAGCATGTGGATTTCCTTTTGGGAAGATTTTATGAATACTTGAAGTTGATAGGTTGGTATTTTTGGTAAGCAAGGAGATGCATCTAATTAGGTAGACCTAATTGATGTTTACAAATAGATCAAGTATATATATCCATGTTGAACAAGTTTTTGAAAGAAATGAATAGAGTGTGCATGATCAATGAGGCAGTAGTGAATGTGAAAGAGAAGAGGAGCAAAAATGATGAATTGTGTCAAGTCAGTCTATTGAGCATGACTAGAATTGCATCAACACTTGTTAGGTGCACTTTTTTTATTTCATTTTGGTTGTGAGGCCCAATTTTGTTTTGTGAATCTTTTGTAGGCAGTGAGCCTTTTTTGTAAGCAATGAGATTTTGCAATCAAATAGTGAGTCCTTTTCAGAGAAATGAGACCTTGGTAGTAAGCCTTATATATTTAGTTTGAAACTAATTTTTATTGTGAGTTAATCCTCATAGTGGTTTTTCCTCATAGGATTTTCCACGCAAAAAATCTTGTGTTCATTGTGTTGATTTACTTTCTATTATTTATGTTTCATGCTCACACTTTATAAAAGAATAGTGTGGTTGTGGAATTGATAAGTGTTGAAGTTTTGAATTTGAATTTGTGTGAAAATTGATTCACCCTCCCCCTCTTAGTTGTCCTGGACCTTTTAACAATAGCTTGTGTTTTTGATAAAGGAAAAAATGGGTTTTACAGGGACCTGAAACCACAAAGTTTACATGCAAAAGAAAGATACAACATTACAGTCCACAAAAAACAAAAAGGGTACCCAAAAAAAAACCAAGAGAAGACCACAACCAATAGCCAAAATCCAACACAGGCCAGTCAAAAAAACCAACATAGAAACACCCCAAGCTAACTTAAAGACTTTAAAGTATCAACAACCTCAGCTTCAAGGTTGCTCATATCTTGGTTTCCCTTTTTCAGAGCTTGAAACTCTTGAGACGTCGAATCAGTCTTTCTCTTCAGGTAAGCTCTCATCCTCTTTGAGATGATAGCTTCCTCAGTCCTATTTTTTTACTTATCCATGTCTAGATCCACCACCAAGAAACCACTTTGGAGATTGGCTATTCTCTCAACCATAGTGGTCAAGATAGTGGTGTTGTGTTTAGCAATTATGTGGTTTTTCTCCATGATTTTTTCTAAAGTGTCCCTAATTTTGCTAGTTTCTCCCTCCAGAACCTTCATATTATCCCCATAATCCTTCTTCATCTTGTCCATTATCTCAATGTTTCATTGAAGGCTCTTGGCCATCTACCTAATATTCTCCTCAATACACACAACCTCAACAATATTATGGATAGTGCGCTTAGCTTTCAATTCTTCAAATTTACTAGTGCGGGCTTTGTTTTTTAAGCTAAGGTCCTTTATTTCATGAAAAACCCATCTCATAATCCTAAAATAATCCACGGTCCCATTTCTAGCTATAGCTAAAATGTCATTAGGATACTCCCAGTCAGACTTAAAATAGTGGTCTTTAGGGTTAATATTACTAATGAATGTAGGTCTATTTTCTTTGTCTTTGGGAGGGTAAGAAGTGTAGGAATCTTCACTAGCTTTGGGGGCTTCACTTTTATCCTCTAGGGAGTCCTCAGAATAAGAGACCAACTTGTTAACAGAGGCATCCTTCTTCTTTGAATCTTTGTGTTTACTTTGAGGATTATTTATCAACTATGGGAGGGAGCTTGTGGATCTACTTTATTAAGTAGATTTATTCTAAGTTTGTAGAAATTATGATAGGTTATTTATGGGGTGATAGATTATTCATTGAAGGAAAAACCTATGCATAGTTTTTGTGTGCCTTAAGTGAAATTGGCCCTAAGTAGTGTATGTGATAGAATGACCTTCATTTGATGTACTAAATGATAACACTTTGGCCAAAGTAGTGTGAGTGCCTTTGGTTCCACTTCCAGTTCATCGTGATCTAGTATTACATGCTAGTCCTAGATTGTGGGTTTAAAATTTCTAGTTATGTAGGACACAACACTGTGCTCAATTGGTTTTCATTATCTGGTTACTCTGCAATTCTCTTCATTAAGGGGAAGGGCCATTTATTCAATGATGGATGTGCAGGGGACCGCATATGAGTTCGTGGTTGGCAGAAAAATGCTTGAGTGATTCTTCTCCTCCATAGTAGGTGACAAAAGAACCAAGATTTGAAAGGATCATGGACTTTCTATAAGCTATTTGTTCTAAAGCTCATTTGAACTATGTATGTAATTGTATGCATTCTTGTATTATTGTAACTTGTGAAATTAGTGTATCAAAATGGAATCCTTATTGTATATTTATGGCATCTTTGCTATTGTATTCTAAATAAAGAAAAAGAAAAAAATTATTGCAATGTCTTGTTACATAGTTTATTTACTCACATAGTGAAAACTTAGGAGGTTTTCACTTCATTAAGGGTTGGCATGTTACATTCTTGAATCTTTAGTTAGAAAGTCAAAAGTAAATTGTGTATGTTTTTTCCATAAAATTGCAACAATGGTTACAACTTTGAGAACTTTACAATTTTAAGAGATCTACCAAATATTTGTAAACACACATCAAGAGAGAAAAATGTTGTTTGGTAGGTGAATGAAGGTTTTCCTTGGTCAAACCCCATTTTGGTCATTAAACCTTGTAATGAAATGAAATAGTATGAAGGAATGAAAAAATGAACAAATGAAATGTCACAACTCACCAAATCCTTGTTTGAACCTTGAAATATGGATCCGCAACTTGCATGAAATGGCTTCAATGGATGTGGATCTTGATCATGAAACTTGATTTGAAATAATGCTTCTAAATACTTGAATGGATATTGAATAGTACATCAACATATTAGCTCAAATAACATACATGATGCAAAAGGACTTTGACATAATAATGAGATCTTGAATGCTGCAATAATTCTTCAACAAATTTTCTCTTGAATGCCTTAAATTGCTCTTGAATTGCTCCAATAATGCTCTTGTGAAAGTGCTCTTAAGATAACTTGAATTTGCTAGAAAGTCTTAGGATGAAACATAGTGAAATGACCTCTTATTTATATGTATGTTAACATCAATTAGGCTTGGATTTGAACTAAAGGGGCCACTTAAGGCATAATTAACCTTAATTAATTAATAAATCCCTAGATTAGTGTGAAAGTGTAAAGGTACACCTTACAAAACCTTAAATAAAGCATGCCTAAGTTGATTTTAATTAAAAGTCCCTAAACTTAATGTGAATATGTAAAAATTATTACAAAACTCAATTACGGCATAATTTAGTCCTTTTTATTATTATTTATTGCCAAATTAAATGTGAAAAGGGATACTTTTTCCTACACTACAACATCGAATGAATGCATAGATAAAAGAATATGAGGCCTTCAATGAAAGAAACAAATAGTGGATGTATTTACCTTGGTGGAGAGAATCCTTGTGAAGTCCAAGAGGAACTAGCAACATACCATCACCAAGCATTGTGAGGAACATAGAGTAGATCTAAACACATGTATTTGATGCATTTTGAAACCTTCACAAAATGGAGCAAAACATGTATTGGTGCCTATCCCATCAAACATTCAAGAAGATGCATGTAGGGAATGGGGTGTGGGTGAGCAAGGTAAGCGAGGTTCTAAAACTTTCAATGGGTGAATGCATCAAAATTGCATATCATCAGGGTCACGTAAATAGGACTGGATAGATACTAAGTGTGGCTAGTTAGGAGGAAAAGACACATGTAGTTGTGATATATGCAATGAAGTGGATGTTGTGGGTGACAAACTATTTGCTTACCACATGATACTAGGATGCAATACCAATTTTGTGTCATGCAATCTCAAGAGGTGTACCCAACCCATGATTGGCTAGTCATCCAAGCAGATAACTATTAAACATGTTGGATCAATTAGACACATATATATGACAAATTGCATCCAAATAGACTAGATTAAATTTGTTGATTGACCATCAAATTTCTAACATGATGGTGTATTTATTTATTTTTACTCTATATAACACTCTAGATGAACCTCGAAATTAGCACACTCACTATGGGCTGCCCTCCCCTTCCCGCTAATGAAATCCCCCTCTCGACCAGATAATATAACCGATACTTTTCTTGACAACACTTTAATATATGTGATCTCATCATCCCCCGCCAATCTCTTCAAATCTCGACGTTTCTACTTCCGATGCATTTACATGTGAACAGTCACTTCATTCCAATCTGTTTATGTTATAAAAACAGATGTAGAGAAGAGGAAACTGCAGTACATCCATTCTTCTTCTAAAACAAAACTGTGAAACTGCTACACAGCTTTGTTTTAGAAATTAACTAGTATACGTTATTTTTGATATTGCAGGCGAGTACATTATTCCTTTAATTTCGAGTTTAAGTACGCTGGATATAACATCGAAGTACTAGTAGCTGAGAATTCAAAATGAGTCAAGGACAGCCTTTACAACAGGAACTTGTGGTTGTTATTGCTGTGGTTGCTTTGCCAATTGTTGGGGGAATCATATACAAACTTTATGACCGACTTCGTAACCCTCCTCCCAATCCTAGAGTTCATCCAGAACCACCCCAGCCTCCACAGCTGCTGCCGCCGCCACCACCACAACAACCACCACCCCAAAATCAACAAGGAGGACCATAGTGATGACGTTTCTCTTCAGTGACTGAATCTTTTGCATTAACTGGAACAATGTTAGATATGTTTTATCGTTTCCAATGTTTTTGAAGTGAAGGCTCGAGCTTTGTACGTTTCTCCTATGAAGCATTACAAGGGTGTTTCAATTCTTTTGTAAACAGGATTGGCTGCACAAATCATAACTTTTAATTCTTTATTCTCAATTACGCTCTACATAGTCCATCTAAACCGGATACCTAATGATAAATTAAGTACATTAAAGTAAATAAACTAATTATCTTCACAATCATGTCGAACTACCTGAAACCAAATCCATTTAAGGGTTTGTTAGACACGCTACAAACATAGCTGTTTTAAAATATTTGTGGCCATTCGGGTAGAGAGAATACTGTGGTCTAATGTTTTTTTTTTTTTTTTAATTCTCTTAAGTTTTAAATCATTCAACTCAAGCATACTCAGCCATCGAACTCTGATGTTACCAAATTAGAATTAAGATCAGATTCGGATTCCTGAGAAGAAGAATGACTACATTCTGGCTAGTTATTCTGCAAGATTAATCAAGGAATGTTGGAAAATTTTGTAATGATTTTATGAATTTGCAAAGTACTGTTAGTTGTTTGAATATTAAAGCATTTGTTAGACACAATTCCTGCTAAAATTAAAAAGTAAAGGTTAGACAATCAACCACCAAAATAATCAAGAAAATCTTCAACCTAGGGGAGAGGGGTCAGTAGTTGTGCAGGGTTCAATAGTGGTGCTGTCAATTGTGATTATTAATATTAGTACTAGAATGAATTAATATTATATATTGTATATATTCATTTTGCATATTAATCAAAATATTATCAAATATGTGATATTAAGGGATCAATAGTTGTCTCAAATAAAATATCATAACTATCCACTATAACTGTGTCATTTATAAAATTAAACAAGTATAGTTATCATAGTGAGAAAATATTGTTCTTATGTGTAAAACTACTCATGTAGCAATGTACACACATTGGATTATTTCATATTAATAGTTTGTCCTATCACAAATATAAAAGGTGAGCACAATAAATACCATGTATTTTTTCATAAAGATTTAAAAAATAAATTAGTGTTCAACTATTGCTCCATTTTTGTTTGATATAAGTTATATTTTAAATAATTATGTCCTGTTTTTAAAACCACAAATTGTTTTTATGTGTTCAACTATTGGTCCATTTGTGTTGAATACAAAAGATAGAGATAACAAAGATTTATGGTTACGATGGTTACCAAGAGGTATTTGGTCCATTTAGGTTGCATATAAGTTTTATTTTAAATAAAAATATGATATTCTACAAGCAACAAATGATATTATTTTGTTTAACTATTAGGGGTAACATAATTAAGTTTCAGTTGAATCTTTGAAAACTCAAATTTTGGACACTTCTTAGTAGATGTGCTGATGCAGCAAGTTGCATGATGAGTCACACCTCCAAACATTAGTTATAGATAAATAAGAGGTCAGTACACATTTTTTTTTTAAAATGAAGTCCTATGATATTCCAGTCAATAGCTACATGTTAAAGTTAGCTCACACGACTACTAGCCCCTCTCCCTATTGAAATCATAAAAACCCATCTTATTCTACTCTTTCTATTAATTTTCAACAAACTTATTTTATCTTGTTACCTGATTGGTCCCGAGTAAAATATAGAATGCGACATGGTTAAAATTAGTTGTCCATAGCTTTGGATGGCATTTGATTTTTTCTATATAGAAAACGAAGACATATGAAGCTGTTCTCGGTGAATAAATAGAACATTGGTAAAATTCATCCCTAAATGCTAGCGTTTCCATCATCTTGGAAACCTTTCATTTTTATTCACAAGATGAATATAAAAGTAAGTATTAGTATCAATAGGTTAAAAGTAAATATGCTCTTAGGGAGGTAAATAGAATCAACCAAATACTACTTTCAACCAGTTAACTGCCCTAGAGATGAATAAAAATAAATATAATATGATAATTTATAAAGGAAATGGAAACATCTTTATTTAAATATATATTTGTGTTTTGAATTGTTAATTTGGGTTCTACAAAAATTCATTTCATGAGTGCGAAAATTCATTATTCACTATTATGACAAATTCATCCGAAGGAAAATCCACGACCATGACAAATTCATCTCAAAGAAAATTCACCACCAAACAATTCACCCCAATAAATTACTAGGTGAATTTTCATGATACCGTTAATTTGGATTCTTTAGTAAATGTGATATCACACGCTATTTTTGAAAGATTTGAATCGAAACTATTATAATGTAGAAGAAAAGTTATTCAACAAAAACATGGAGGTTAATGCATTCGGCGAATTAGAAAAGACTCGTATGCTTGCGAGGACAGTGCTAAACATTTATGGATATCCAAATGGTTAAGACATTCCTAAGGACTTTGGTTTCTTTTGTGTAGAGATTGACCAAGCATTTTTGAACGGATGTATTGCATTAACGTTTTTCAAAGATGAGAAGAATGCAAATTTGGGTAGGTAGGGAATTTTAAAAAACCAATTTTAATTAAGTAAACTTAAAGGAGAAATAACAAATAAGTATTCACAATTCATCTTTCCATTACACTCTTACTTCTAAAAGTTGTCTTATATGAAAAGGAAATATTTGGAGAAAATGGTATAGATATATTTTTATTGAAAAACATATTTCAGTGAATCTTTCGGAAATTATATATTAAAATAATATTCTTTAACTTTTAAGCCTTCAAGTTCAAATTATAGTGATGTAAGACTATATTGAACTATTCTATGAGCTTGTAGTCAACAAAATTTTTCGGTCAAGATTTTTGGAGTCCTAATGGAATTGTCTCTAAGAGGGCATGCAAAATAGAATTTGTGTAAAACATATATGTGTACATAATAAATCAAAGATGTTTTTATTGCATAGAAGTTGCAGGTTGAGTATGGTTAAAGCATGTTACAAGTGTGAAAGGAATGCATGTGTTGAAGATTGTGTGTTGGGAATATAAATTGGATGTGACTATCAAACAGAAAGAAATGAGAAGGAGAGTGTGTAAATTTTTTCCAAGGAAGTGGATGTAGTGTAGGAAGAGATAATGGATGAAACGAATAGAGGAGAATTGCTCACAAAGATGAAGACAAGTAGGGAAGGATCTCAAGTTAGGTGTCCAAATAAACAATAAGTTATAAAGAGATCTGTTTATTATAATATTTGCATATATAAATTTAGATTTAATTGGAAAGATGAATTTGTGCTGCAAAAAAAAGCACAGATAAGAATAAATTAAAGCTTGATAATTAGTTATTGTTATCACTCAATAAGTTGTTTTAGGATTATAGTTATGGGAAGTAATTTATATTACTATCTAGATGGTAGCTAAGGATAGGTGTCAAAATGAGCATGAGGTTATAGAGAGACTCAATACAATCCATTGATGGGTGAATTTAGATTTAGATAGCAAGTGAAATGTGTGTGAAGAAAAGATGAAGAGAAAGGAATTTGAAATTTTGAGCATCTAAAAGAAATCTTGGGTATTATTTATTGTTATTACTCCACGACTTGGCTTGGGTTAGATCTCAAGTGTAAGGAAGTGAAACATCGGAAATAGGGGAAGAAGGTTTTCTATCCTTAAATAGATAGGGCTCCTCCTATTTTACAGTCTTGTTTCACTCAAGGAAACCCTAGAGATCTCAATCCAATGATAGAATACAAGAGAGAGATATGCTAAAGGTTGTCCTAGGGTCTAATTAATGACTAAAGAGGGGTTCAACACTAAGCTAGGGCTTGGAAAGACTAATGACATGCAAAACTTAAGGGTATGTGTAGGATCATCAAGGAAAAAATAGGCCCTTAAGTGGCAAAAAATTTAGAAAAATTAGAGTTAGGAAACTTGACGTAAAAATTTGAATACGTTATCTATATTATTTCAAAAATATGTAAAAATAGGATCTGTAGCAAATTGAATGTACTTTCTAAACTACTAGGTTTATTTAAAAGCAAAAAAAATCTATTTGGTGAAAATTTGAAATTTCAATGCAGTAGTACTTAAATTTCAGGAAAAAATAAGAAGTGGGTGTCTATTTGACCACCCTAGCCACAATAAAATGATAATATTTTTTTATAATATTTTAGATATAAGAAGAGGACTCATGTCTCGATATGATTCATATTTTTTTGTAATTTTTTTCCTAGTAAATAATTAATTCTAATTTTTTTTATTACAACTTTTAAAAAATATAAAAACTCATTTGTCTAACCACCTTAACTTGGTCAAAACTTCATGAAATTCAATTAATTATTTTTTAATCCTATAGTATGTGAAGCATAAAATGTGATGCATGTTTTTGATTCAAAAAATGTGATATTGTTTGAAAGATATAGATGTTTTTCAATCAGCCTATTAATCAGGACTTTAGTCATAATTCAAATAGAAAATGAATAATAATTATTTATTAAATTCAAACTAAAGCATAATTTATATTGATGGAAAGGTAAGAATATCCTTTAAAAACCCTTTTTGTTTCATCAATTTTGGGTAAAGAAAAAATCCTCAGCCACATACCCTACACATACCCATAATATCGCCATTTTTTGGCCCATCATGATCGTGCACATACCCTTAATGATTAATCTAATGATATGCATGACTTCACTAAATGACCTAGAAATAGATGCAAAACATAATAGAAAGCTGAGAAAGGTACAAAGGGGCACATTGAAACCTATAGCAACTTGGATGAATCTCTGAAATACTAAAATTAATGTAAATGTTGGGACTCATACGCTAGTCTAATTGATTTAGTCCCAGATTAGAGTTTCTAGGTAGGAAAAAAATCTAGCAAAGATATGTATGGAACACCTAAAAATTGAAAAATTCACTGAACTGGGACTCATATGCTAGATGTGGCATATTAGTCTAGTTTGGCATTTTTGGAGAATTGGGATCTGAATCTATCCTTCAATCTCTGCTTTGTCTTCTCAACCTAGTTTCTAGATCTAAAATGCTAAATTTTTCCCTATAGAAGTCCTTCAATGACCTTGTAGATGATATGACAAATTTGAACACTTGACAACTTTTCTCCAATCTTTCTCTTAAATATATATTCAACCTAGATGTCTAAATTGCACACTAAAGAGAGGGAAAAATGTTGTTTTGTTAGTGGAAAGGGGTTTTCCTTGGTCAAACCTTATTTTGGTAATCAAACCTTGTAATGAAATCAAATGAGATAAATGAATGATGAATGAACAAAATATAATGTTGCAAATCACCAAACCCTAGCAATAAAGTGTTGCAAAAATGTATGAAGTGTCTCCAATGGATGTAGATCTTGACTCTTGCTTGAATGTTGTAGATCTTGAATTGAAAACTTTCATGAATCATGAAACCCTACATCACAATTGTTAGCTTGAAAGAAAATAAGATGCATGATGACTTTGACATGATGCTTGATACTTGAATAATTCTCCAAAACACATGATAACCAGCTCTTAAAGAGTCTTGAATGCTCTTGTAAACACTTGAATACTCTTGTGATATTGAATTTTCTATAAGGATGCTTATTCAACTTGCTAGGTCACTTGATTGCTCGTTAGGTGAAAAATGAGTGAAATAACCTTGTATTTATACTTTTTTATGCCAAATTTCTTGAAATTACAACACTACAAGCCAACATTAGATCTAGGAGGATAAAATCCTGTGAAGAATTTGAATTAAATTTGATTTTGGTCCCCATGGGACTTGTACACCAGAAGTGTTGTATGAGCACATTAGGCTAGGCTATGGGACACATTTTCCAAAAAATTCTTAGATAATGTGAAATCTAGATTGAGGCCCCAAAACTTAGGTGGAACCCATACGCCCAAGGTGGTGTATGAGTCCCAAATTACTAAATTTGGTCCATACAATCCAAAAAGACGTGAATTATGATTGGATGTTGATTTATGTCAGGATTATCATTAGAAAGATGCATTAATTATGCTTGTGGATGCAAAATAAGGCCAATTAAAGCATTAAAAAGCCCAATTAATAATGGAAATCATAGATTAGTGGAAAGTGTAGTACAAGACTACAACACTTAAAATAAGGCATAAATAAGTTCATTTAGCTTACAAGGGCCCAAAACCTAGTGTGAATGGGTTAAACACATTGAAAAACTAAATCAAGGCAACATTATGCTTAATTTAACAAGGAGGGCCCAAATGAGCACGAAAATGTAGAGGGATACATTTTTCGTTGCCACAGGAAGATCCAATATTTTCAAATGGAAAAAGTATAAGAACCAAAAACTCACTTTATAAATTAGGTTTAAGCCCCACATTATAAATGTTTAACCTCAATTTAGTGACTGAAATAATATTGTTATCAATGAGAATAGTGTATTGATGTAGTAATGGGAAACATATCCTTTTTTTGCACTTAATTTGGGAATAAACATTAAATAAATGAACTTAATGTTTCCTTAATTTAGTGTTGTAATATGTTTTTCCTATTCACAATAATTTTAGGGCCCTTTTAAACTAAATGGACTTAATTGTGCCTTATTTAGGATGTTGTAAGGTGTACCTTTACACTTTCAAACTAATCTAGGGCTTTATTAATTAATTCACCTTAATTGGAACCTTTAATTCATATCTAAGCCTAATTAAATGCAAATTGCAAGGGATAAAATCTGACATTCATAAATACCATTATGCAACACTTAATTTTGGAAGATGTGTGCCCTAGGTAGGTGACCTAGGACCCATTTTCCATAAGGAAAATGGATCCCCACTTAGGCCTAGGACCCTAATTTTTCATAACATATCACCTTGTCTGATGTGTGTCCTAGGTAAGTGGCCTAGGATCCATTCGCCTCATGGAGAATGGGTCCTCACTTAGACCTAGGACCCCTCTTTGAAGTATGTTTTTGGTGGTATTTTAATGATTTCAAATCCATAATTCAATGTCATCTTGTGATATTTGAAATTTAGGAATTAATGTTAAGATATGTATAAATACAAGTTTATTTCACTAAGTTAATCCAAGAATTTCAAACTAAGATCCTATAATTTCATAAACAATCAAGAGTACTTCCACAAGAGCACTTCAAAAGCATTCAAGAGAAATTTCAAAGGCATTCAAAGGAATATTTGTAGAAGATTATGGTAGCAATCAAGATTCCATTTGTCATGTCAAAGATGTAATGCATCATGCATCTTGTTTGAGCTAATGTGTTGATGTAGTGTTCGAGATCTATAAAACATATCATATCAAGTTTCATGATCAAGATCTACATTCATTGAGGCCACTTCATGCTAAATTGTAGATTTATCCAAGGTTCCA
>VDFB02281492.1:20482761-20509935 GCA_007258455.2 Sequoia sempervirens | reverse complement strand
AGATGTGTTCGGTGTGACCTTTTGTCGAAGGAAATCTCTGGTCGATAGTATGCTCTTATCGGGTGTCAAAGTGGATTTTAGGTTAGCTCAAGGGATCGAGGAGTAGTCCCAATGACAATGGAAGGTCTCGCTGACCGGGTCATCAGAGTAACATAAAGGGCTCTGGGAGAACTCCCAGCGATGAAGGACGTCTTGCTGATAGTCTTCGGTGTTACATATTCACCCGGTGAAAGGCCTTGGAAAAGTTAAATGTATTCCCGACTCGGCAAGACATGGGCACTCGGTATGTGGTCTCGATGAAGAAAAAAGTCTTGCCGACTGGGTAAGACTTGGCTGCTCGGTGGGAGGTCCCGATGCTTGTTGTGAGGTCTTGGCAAAGAAAATGTATTTCCAACTAGCATTTGAAGTGATTGGTATGACTTAGGACCTCAGTATGAAGTCCTAGTGAAAGTGATGAGTCTCACCGACTGGTGGATGCTATGGAACCACATGAAGACTCAATGGGAGGTATTGACGAAAGACGAATGTATTGCCGACTGTTACGTGCTTCGGTGAAACTTGGGGAGACCCAGTGAAACATCTTGGCAAATGGAAAGTCTTGTTGATAGCAAAGTGGAATTCGTTGTGACCTTGTGAGCATCGATATGAGTCTAGCCAATAAGAAATCTCTGGTTGATAAGAATGCTTTGGATGTTGATGGATTTGGTATGGCTCATGGCATTTGATATACCATCTTGCAGATTGTTGGGACCTACACTGATAGCAATATGAAGACTTTGTGGCATCAGTGAGACACTATTAGTGTCTCAGCAATATGCCAAAAAAGTTGAATGCCCTTGACCAGATTGACCATCCTATGTGGAGCATCGTGGACCAATCAGAGGAAGTGATTTTTGAATGGATGGCAGTTAGCTTTTTGCAACTATTGCAAAGCTAGAGCTGAACAACATGCAAGGAAAAATCGATGCTCAAGTGGAAACTTTCTATGATAAGGCAATGGTGGATAAGGATGCACAAAAGACAAAATCAGAATGTGATAAGATAAAAGTAGATTGATTCTGAGTTCTATGTTTGATCAAATTGTTGAGACCATTTTTTGGAAATTGGTTGAACAGTGAATGAAACTACTATGAACTAAAATACCTGAGAGCTGTATCTCTAATTGTATGTAATTGTTGTTACTGTAATACAAAGAGATTTAGTTTTGTGTGGTGGGTTTTTTCCCAAAAAGGGTTTCCCACGTAAATCTGTTGTTCATTATCTTTTGAGTATCTTCTATGTTTCTATAAATCTTTCATGTGTGTCTTAATTAGATTGTAATTTTAAAATTAAAAGCCTTGCATTGCATTCTTCCCTATGGATTTGACGTTAGGAAAGTGTTTTCGCACTGTTTCTTTCCTTACATAAGACCTAAGGTCAACCTATGATGTATTTTTGTGAAATATTACTATGCCCTAGAAAAATGGTCCCTCACCATTTTCATGGCCTTTTAAGTCTTGTTTTATGGTGTTGGAACTATGTTGGTCTAATTTTATGTTGTAACATGGCTTGAACATGATTATTTAGGTAATAAACTCAAATAACAATGTCTTGCGAAGGTGTTGTTAGGTGTTGTAAGACATTTATGCATTCTTGTAGACTATATTTATTACAATTCACCTAAAAATTACCTTTTTACTCATTGAAAAGTCTTATTTTGAAGTTTTGTAAAGTCTTGTAACAATATTTCACACTCTTTTAGGCACATTTTCACTATTTACACCTTTCTCATGCTTTATTTGGTTTCTTTATACCCTCATAAGTTCTAATTAAGTTCATTTTTGAATGTTATCATGAAAAATAACATTAAATAAAACATATTTCCTGAAACATTTTTTTAGGTCCTGGGTGGGACCATTGGCCATGGGTGGTGAATTAGTCACCCTTGGCTTGAAATTTAAAATATTTCAAATTTCCTTTCGGGATTTTATTCAAAATCAATTGACACAGCCTACAATGAGGTATGAATGGATCCTAAGGCACAATAATTGTATAAATAAGTTTTTTTCACCTCATTTTACATCTCCTAATTCAAGCATTCAATTCCCTAATACATTCAAGAATTCAAGCATTCTACATCATCAATTCAAGCACTTTGAAGTAGCCATTGAAATTATTTGATATTTGTAACATCAAGGGTAAGGTGAGTTGATAGCACTTGCATGTTATTAGTTTATCTTTCTCTTGCATTTCATTATCTTTTCAAGGGTGTAATTACCAAAAGTGGGGTTTGACCAAGGCAAACCTATATTCACTAACGCCTAATCATTTTTCCTATTTTGCTTTATTTTTTGCAGCCTCTTGTTTGTAGATTTGGTAGTTTATTAGGAGTTGAAGAGTAATTTTTATGTCAACTAGATGCTTCAAGTCAACATAAGTCAATTTCAAGCTTGGAGAGAGTTATTTGTCCATTTTCTATAGACTTGACTTCGAAAACCTAGATTTGGTGTTGCAAAGTTGTCTCCTTGTCTTCAGAAATTTGGGGGAGGACTAATTCACCACTTGTGGTGAATGAGTCCCACCTTATGACTAGAAACTTGATTTTTGTCAGATTTTAGATCCCGATAGATAGAAACCAACTCCCGACAATTTTTCAGTAGTAGGTGGACTAATTTGCCACCTTGGGTGAATGAGTCCCACTGTGAAAAATTAGTAAAATTCAATTAGAACAATCCAGAATCCTCACATTTCATCTAGGTGCACTCAGATTCATCCATGTACCCTTTTTTTGCATAATTTCTTCATTTACATAGTTGTTTGCATATCATAATGTGTTTTCAAACATATCTTTAATTGCAGTTTTGCATTCATTCACATTCATTTAGATCAATCAATTTAACTTAGTTAAGTTTATTTACATCACATCACATCACAAACATCCTAATTTGAGTGTTACATAAGCATTTCTGGACCCAATCTCTCTCCTTTTAGGTGAAAAACCCTAGAAGTGCAAGAGAAGCATTTAGGTCCTAAAAACCTATGTTTCATTTTGGTAAACCTAAATTTTGAGAACTTTATAATTCTTATTACATTTACATCTTGTATCCTAGTTCTCATTTGCATTACAATTCAATTAGGAAATTGATTTGTTGTTGCATTCTAGGACTTTTCATTTTGCATTAGTAAAAAATTCATTTAGATTTAATTTTTGCATTCAATCTCATTGAAAAAGCTAACAAATCTACAATCTACATCTGTAATTGCATTCTATATAACATTTAAAACACCTTTGAAATTCTAAAAAATATTAAGAAAAAAAACCTTCATACTGGGACTCGTTCACCACCTAGGGCGAATAAGTCCCTTTGCACTTTTTAGACAACATTTCTAGCATTTTTCTAGCATTTGTTTTTATTTTTGTTTTCTTTATGTAATTGTTTGTGATAGTTAGCATATTTTCTATTATTAGCATTTTAGAGCTCTTATATTATCTTGCACTTACATTCACCCCTCCTTTGTGGTACTTGCATGAGTGTTTTTTGCCCCGTTGATAATACTTTACTGAGAAGTAGTTCTAGACTCATGGCATCTCACAATAACACTTTAATTGTGGACCTTGGGATCTCACGTTCTCCTACTCCTAGTATGGAAAATGGTCCATTATGCCTTGACAGTACCACTTCCACCTCAACCCAATTATCCTAATCCTATTCTTACATAGCTCCTTAACACTGTTTCATCAATGCAACACCAACTTTCCACAATTAGCCAAGGTCAAACCACTCCACCCACATATCTTGTCTATAACAACCCCTTATCCTTAGAAATATTATGTACCCTGATGCCACAAGGAATATAAATGCCTCGGTTTGAGAAATACGGAGGAAAAGGAAACCCTATCAACCACACTAATTCTTATACAACTTTTTGTTGTGACTTTGTCCTTGACAATAAAATATTAGCAAAAAAAATTCCAAGGACCTTGAAAGAAAATTCTTTAGAATGGTTTTCCAACTTTCCCAATCATTCCATTCATTCATTCAATGAACTGGTGGAAGCTTTCATAAGTAATATTCAAGTGCACATGACACCTAAAAGGAAAATGGCTAACCTTATGAGATGTAGAGAAAACAAAGATGAAAAAGTGACAGATTTCATCTCATGTTATCAATCTGTATATGCTCAAATTGATGTCAAACTTCCAGATGTACATTTGTAGAAGATGTTTATCAAAAATTTGCACATCAACTTTCAAGATAAACTTACCATGATGAAATTCCTTGCATTCATGCATTTATGTACAACCTTATGTGATTATCAAAATTTAGTTTCAAGTCATGATTCCAATTCCACTTCTAGCCAAGTTGACAAGCCCAAACACAACAATCAAAACCAAAATAACACACAAAAATTCCACAAACCTAATAGAGCCTTTTTACAGTTTAATTTTCCTCCTCAACCACAACCACAACCAACTCAAGTAGTTCAAAATTCAGTGGCTACTATTAAGGGAACTATACCTTATCATTATGGGGATCCGAATAGATAATTCACTCCTTTAATTGATACCATCCATCACACAATGAACCAATTAATTCAAAAACACATGCTCACTTTTCCACTCATTTGACCACTTGATCCAAACCAACCATTACAACCTACCTTCAAACCCAATGATTATTGCCACTTTCATCGACAAAATGGACATGCCACCAAACATTGTAAGTGTCTTAAACATTTATTTCAAGACCTCATTCATTCGGGAGAATTTACCATTGTGGGTGTTAATGATGAAGGCAATAAGTCTATTGCACCCCCTAAGTAGAATTTGCAAATTTTCACCAATCCTATGCCTAAACATACTACCTCGTTTATCAAGGCTAGTGAACCTTCAAAGACTAATGTTATGACTATTGATATGAACAACAAACAACATGATACAAATCCTACTATTACCCAAGCTAGTCCTATGGATAAAATTGTGGCTACGATAGACATTATTCCTCGTAAGGGCCAAACTACTACATCACTGGATATTACTTTTTCTTGTCAAGACATACCACAAAATATTCCTAATAGTCCTCTCTACATAGCTAGCGGAATCTAGGATAAGCCCACTAATGGGATATTAATAGATCCTGCTTGTGGTGAGAATGTGATTATAGAAGAATTTTTGATATTACATGAATTATATCAAGATGAATATAATAAACCGATTACATGGATTAAAACAAAATTATTTTACATTCCCTATGCTTAGATCAATCATGCTACCTCTACAAATAGGACCTAAGACTTTGGATGTGACATTTTCAATTGTTCCACAATTAGATCAATTTCATTTGCAGCTAGGATACTCTTGGCTTTGCTGAATGAAAGTGGTCCCCTCAGTCATTCATAAGTGTTTGAAGTTTCCCCATAACAATGAGATAGTCATTAAACACCATAGTGGATTTCATCCTTTATCTTCTGTAGGTAACTTCTGTTTAGAAGACTTTTGGCCTAAATCGATGGAACCTATCACCCCTCGCAAAGACTTCATTTTCATCACTTATCAAAAGTTTAAAGCCAAAAAGATATTTGAATTGTCTCTTCGTAACGTATCCTTGTCCATTTCCAAAGCTCCTATCATTGATGAAACCATGCCTACACCTAATTCTGACATTGAAGAAGCCATCAAACATTATGAATAACCACCCCTCGACATTTCCTCGCCATCATTTAAATGACCAAGGGAACATGACACAAACCCTACTCAGCCTCCTCACATTAAACAAGTTTACAAAGAAAAGGAGAAAGTGATTGATTTGTCTTCCTTAATTTCTTCTATTCTTCCTTCTTAAAAAATATAAGACTCTATAATGACTCAATCCTCTCTTACACGTCAACAACTCCAAAACAGAATCAAATGAAAGCGCAGTGCTAGGAAATGTAGGTGTTGCAATCATCTCCTTGCTCGTCAATCTTGCGTGGAAGAAAATAAATAAAATCAATCTACACCCTTGAAAAAATTAATAGATGACCATCTTCCCTCTCCTAACCCACCAAAAGATAGTCTAATGTGACACTCCCAACGAAATGAACCAATCCAACAATCAACACTTTTGATACATCCATCCTTAGAAATCACCCTTCATCCTCCTATCATTAATAATCTTGATGATGATGATGATGATGAGACGATTTCCAAAATAGATGAATAAGTACACAATGATCTTAACTCTTTATTATAATCTACAATGACCCTAAATGACAAATCATCTCCACCAAGTGAAGAACCTAGTACAACTCCTAGTTCGACACTTGCAATTATTCCCTTGGATAGTCAACTGCCCTCGCATTATAGTGAACAAGATTGGGAGGTGGATGACTTGTTAGATGGTTGACTTTCATTTTTCCAGCTAGCCTTTTTACCTTTTCTTTTTCATTTTTCATTTTTTTCCTTTTCATGTGTGTATCATGTTCCCCCTTATCAAGTGTTTGATGTTCCCCCTCTTTGTACACTTCTTCTATTCTTACCTCTATTTTTCTATTTTTCATACATTATCTTTTTCATTTTTTTTAGTGCTTTCCTTTTGGGGATGATACAAAGTGTAGAGACACCCTATGTATCTTCCATATTGACCCAAACGGTCCTTTCCTTTTTCATTTTTATTTTGTGTTTTCCTTTTGGGGATGATTCAAGGAATTGAGACTAAAATGTCTCCTTCTTGTTGACCCAAAAGCTTTTCACTTTTTCTTTCACCTTTTCACTTTCTTTCTTTTCGCTTGTGTTTTCCTTTTGGGGACAATGCAAAGCATTGAGACCATAATGTCTCTTCTATGTTGACCCGAAATGGATTTTTTTTTTCTTCTTTTTTTTCTCTCTTGTGTCATTCTTCTAGTTTTATGCTCTTTGGGGAATGATGATAGTTTCGAGCTCTTTCATAAAAACATTGTAGCAATGAACATGCTAACCCCAAATCCATAGATCCCTTATGTTTTTGGTGTGTTTTCCTTTCTAGGGGGAAACTCCCTTTCTTTTCTTTTCATCTTCCTTGATATGATGTAGCCTAACTTTGAAACATATGACTTGGCATAGAGCTTTCCAAGCTAGTTCTCATGTCCTTTTTCCTTTTTATTTTTCTTTCCTTCGCTAATTTAAAGTAATTTCTCACAGAATGATGCATAGCAATTGCTTTTAAGTGGGGTCATACATTATCCTAATTCATTTGGATTCTTGGTTCCTAGTGTAGCCTTGTCATTTGCATGATGTGTTTGTCACGTTGTGGGTGACATTGGGTGTGATGTCCTTCATAAGTGTGAGCTATTTCAGCATATTACATTCCTCTTGGTCGCATGATGTGACACACTGCATCCCCTAAGTTTTGAATATACTATTCTTTGATTGGTACTCTCTTGGATACATTAGACACAATGTTCCCTAAGTGACTGACCTTGCATGAATTGAAAAAGACTCCTTTGAACATCTTTTACATTACATTTTTGCATTTTTGTTTTTTTGCATTTCTTTTTTCCACCTTGCATAACGCAACTTGCATGACTGTGGTACCTTTCCTTTTTGTTCATGGCATTTTTTATTTGTGGTGCCTTGTTAAAGTTATTAGGTGGTATATCTTTAACATGGTTGAGCTGGAAGCCCACCTAGCGGCATGACTTTTCCCCATAGCCAACTTTGTGTTTGTGAGTGCATACCAACTAGTGTATGTCTCTTACTTTTTGGGATTTCTCACCCCATAGAAAACTAGTTCCATGGCCCTAGAGTGAGTATACAGTTGGGCCTTCTCACCCTGTGGATAGCCTAAAGTTCTATGGCCCTAGAGTGAGTACAACATCTCTTTTTCAAACAATCATCCTAGATCTCTTTTCACAACTAGTTGGATTGACGATCAAATCTTTATTCAATTCATCTCAACACTTGTGTGTTCCATTGTTCTTATACTTAGTTTGCCATGGGATCTTCATCTTGGGGGCTTGATCATCCCTCTTGATTGTTATATTCCATCTTGCTAATGTAAGTACATTTGAACCCTCCCCTCAATGTTCATGGCTTGATCATCCCTCTTGATTGTTGTATTCCATCTTGCTAATGTAAGTACATTTGAACCCTCCCCTCAATGTTCATGGCTACTTTAGTGTGAGTTTGATGTAGGTTCATCCTCTCACTAAAGTGGGGGATAAATGTGCCATAAAAAAATGGCCCCTTGTCATTTTGATGGCCTTTTAGGTCTTGTTTCATGGTGTTGGAACTATGTTGCTCTGATTTTATGTTGTAACATGGCTTGAACATGCTTATTTAGGTACTAAACTCAAAGAACGATGCCTTGTGAAGCTATTGTGAAGTGTTGTAAGACAATTCTACATTCTTCTAGACTCTATTTATTAAAATTCACCTAAAAATTACCTTTTTACTCATCAAAAAGTCCTATTTTAAAGTTTTGTAAAGTCTTGTAACAAGATTTCATGTTTTTCTAGGCACATTTTCACTATTTACACCTTTCTCATGCTTTATTTGGTCTCTTTTGCTAGAAAAACAAGGAAAAACAACTAAGAGGGGGGGTGAATTAGTTATCACAAAAATTTAAATTTTCTAATTTAAATGTTTCTAACTTAACTTAATCTTAAAGAAATATCTGATAAATAAGAAATTAACCATAACCAATTAATACATTAGAGAGACAAAGAACACCAATATTTTTTTTTTGTGGAAACCCTGTTAGGGGAAAAACCACTGTGGATGTTAGTCCACAAGATTATACCCCACTAAAATTATAAAGAGAAACAATAAGGGGAATGCACATGCATTTAGGTACACTTCCTAGAGCTCACTGATCAATACAAAAGGAAGACACATTGTCTTACAAAAAGATTCAGATTACAACCATTTGGATTTTGAACTACGAAAAATAGCATTTGTCCAAGCATGATTACAGTTCCAATTAAGCTCAACACTTCTTCACACTTCACACAATTCTCTTCACACTCTACTTTTTAATGATATTAAAACATATTCACAACATCCAACAATCTCCCAACAATATATACATTTGGCATTGATGGCAACACATGATGTAAAAAATATCATCAACCCAACATGTTGACTTCTTTTTTACTTCTCTTCTCAACTTTCACATCTCTTCGTAGGGATTTTTCATGTTAATCTTCTCCTCCTTTGACATCAATGCCAAAGGTATCCATGACCTTTCCATACACATGCTTTGAACAACATATCTACACATTTGACTACTCCCCTTGAGTAGGAGCCACAAAAACATCAATCCAGATCATAATTTTTTATGAGGCTCACTGATTGATGCAAGTAAATGCATCATTTAGTTCTTATCAGAAGGGGTTATTACCCCTATCATTCCTTTGAGATACTCAAAAGTATCTTTAGGCAATGGCTTAGTAAATATATTTTCAATCTATTCTTTGGTAGGAACATACTCCAATTTGACTTCTTTTTCATTCACTTTCTACCTCAAGAAATGAAACTTGATTGATATATGTTTAGTCTTAGATTGTAGTACTAGATTCCTTGAGATATTTTTTGCACTTGAGTTGTCATAGTATATGGCAATAGGTTCTTCATATTTTACTCTGATATCTCTGAACATCTATTTCATCCATATCACTTGAGTACAGTTGTTGGCAACAACAATATATTCTGCTTCAGCAGTAGATAGAGAAATTGATTTTTTTTTTGCTTAACTAGGATACCAACTTCTTCCCTAAGATGAATGCACCACCACTAGTACTTTTTTTTCCATCCACATCACCAGCCCAATCAGTATTAGTGTATGCACACAAAGTGAGATCATCATCATTCGGATACCAAAGTCCAAAGTCAATTGTTCCTTTCAAATATCTAAAGATTATTTTAACAACAATCACATGTGCTTCTTTTGGATCAACTTGAAATCTAGCAGCTATACAAACAACATTCATAATATCTGGTCTATTTTGAGTCAAGTAGAGCAATCCACTGATCATTGATCTATACCTAGTTTGATTTTCCTTAGGTGAATCATTATTCTGAGTCAACTTACATCTTGTCACCATGGGGGTTACCAACAAGTTTGGAGTCTTCCTTTCCAAACTTCTTCAATAGTTCTCTCACATATTTGGACTAAGATATAAAAATCCCCTGGTCCAATTGTGTAACTTGCAATCCCAGAAAGAACTTCATTTCACCAATCATGCTCATCTCAAATTCACTCTTCATCTCATAAGAAAAATTCATGCATAGATTATCATCTCCACCAAAAATGATATCATCAACAAAGACTTATATGGTTAACTCCTTATCATGATCTAATTTGAAGTATAAGTTACTATCAACAGTACCTTTATTGAATCCAAGCTTCAATAGATATTTGTCCAATTTGGCATACCAGGCTCTGGGGGCTTGTTTGAGTCCATATAGAGCTTTCTTCAATATGAAACCCATATCTTCCTTGTCTCTTAGCTGAAATCCATCTGACTGTTCAATTTAAACTTCTTCTTCTAGTTTCCCATTTAGAAATATAGACTTTACATCCATTTGATAGACTTTATAGTTCTTATAAGCAGCATAAGCAAGAAATAATTTTACTGCTTCAATTCTAGCAATAGGGGAAAATTTTTCTTTGAAATCAATACATTCCATTTGAGAGTACCCTTTACATAGATATATTCCCTTATTCCTGACCACTTCACCTTCCTCATTCAACTTGTTTCTGAATACCCACTTAGTACTAATCACATTCTTGTCTTTGGGCCTAGGAACTGGTGTCCATGTGCCATTCTTTTCAATCTGTGTTAGTTCTTCATTCATGGCTTCCAACCAGTGTTCATCTTGATAGGATTATGTGACACTCTTAGGTTCAATATTACAAATTAGACAATATTCTTTTGCAATTTTTCTTCTATTTTGCACTCCTTTGCTCTTATCTCCTATGTTTTGAATTTTAGAGTGATTCAACTTTACATACCTTGGAGTCTTGGGGCTTACTTGGACTTCTGTATCTTCTGAAATTTCTTCTACACTCTAGCTTGTCTGTGCTTCCTGATTGACTTGATTTTCTAGAACAACTTGTGGTTGCTTCACTGAAACATATGGAATAATTTCAAGTAGATTTGGTGTCTGATTGTTCTTCCCTTGATTTTTGTTGTCTTCATCTGAATCATAGCTGCATTTTCTAGATGATTTGATAGAGTCCTCATCAACTCTGACATTTCCACTTTCAACAATCTTTCTCAATCTTTTGTTGTAGCATTGGTATGCCTTGCTCTTTGTGGAGTAACCTAGGAAGATACCTTCATCACTTCTAGCATCAAAATTTCCTATATCATCATCTCTTTTGATATAAAATTTTATTCCAAATATCTTGAGATACTTAAAAGTAGGCTTGTAACTAAACCATAGTTCATAAGGGGTCTTACCATAATTTCCATTCACATTTACCCAATTAAAAGTATATACAACAATGCTTACTGCTTCACTCCAGTACATCTGAGACACATTACCTTCTATCATCATTGTTTTGGAAACATCCAGAATTGTTCTATTCTTTCTCTCTACAACTCCAATCTATTGAGGGGTTCAGGGAGTAGATAACTATCATTTAATTCCATGTTCTTCACAATAAGAATTGAACTCTTTTGAAATGAAGTCACCACCTCTATCAGATCTAAGAAATTTTATTTTCAAACCTTTTTCATTTTTTTCCATGGCCTTGAAACTTTTGAACTTGTCCAATGCTTCACACTTTTCTCTTAGAAAGGAAACCCAAATCATTCTTCAACAACCACAACAATTGCAAAAGTAAAATTCAAACATAGAATCAAAATTGAAAGAACAAAATTTTAAACACAAAATCAAACTCTTGATCATTCGCAAACATGTTAAACAACTTATCAAACCATCATCATCTTATACAATGCATGTCCTAGGATATATCATTCCAACAATGCACATCATTTTGGATATCACCTTGGATTCTTATCCTATAGAAAAAAATCCCTTTGGCTAGAGGTATGAAGAACATTGACTTATTTGTGTACTTGATCTTTTCTTTTGATTTATCTTATTGTGCTCATTCCAATGACCTCTTGATGATGTCTAATCAAAGCAATTTATAAAGGAATAGGGCATCGATTATTATCCTTTTTTCTGTTGTGCTTGTTGGACGTTCTTGTAATATAACTTGGAAAATACTTGCTTTGTTAGGTAAGTCCTAGCAAGGTTTCCGTATTTCAAGTGTTAACAACAATACTTCTATCTGCTTGTCAAGTCAAATTCCATCACACTAGGTACAATGCCATCCTGGTTCTTCATACCTTGATGCATTGTATCTAGGTGTGTTATGAAACAATTTAAGGTGATTGGACCTTTTAAAATACTAACTCTTTAGTAACCAAATCATCATCATAATGCATCCATCTTTCATCCACAAACTGTCAACATACTACATAATACATATCATACCATATAGAAAGAATTAATCATACCACATGCATTCATCCCCATCATTGCATAATAAAGATTGGTTATGGGTATGTGTAGGATCATCATGGAAAAAAAATCCCTTAATTGGCAAAAAATTTAGAAAAATTAGAGTTAGGCAACTTGACATAAAAATTTGAATAATTTATCTATATTATTTCAAAAATAAGTAAGAATAGAATTTGTAGAAAATTGAATACAATTTCTAAACTACTGGGTTTGTTTAAAGAAAAAAAATCTATTTTGTGAAAATTTGAAATTTAAATGTAGTACTACTTAAATTTCAGGGAAAAAATAAGAAGTAGGTGTATGTGTGACCACCCTAACCACAATAAAATGCTAATATTGTTTTTATAAGATTTTAGATATAAGTAGAGGACTCATGTCTTGATGTGATTCATTTTTTTTTGTAATTTGTTTCCAATTAAATAATTAATTATGAGTTTTTTACTATAACTTTTAAAAAATATAAAAAAATCATATGTCTGACAACCCTAACTTGGTCAAAACTTCATGAAATTCAATTTTTCTTTTTTTAATCCTATATTATACGAAACATAGAATGTGACACATGTTTTGGATTCAAAAAAAGTGATACCATTTGAAAGCTATAGATTTTTTTCAATTAGCCTATCAATCAGGACATTAGTCATGATTCAAATAGAAAATGAATAATAATTACTTATTAAATTCAAAGTAAAGCATAATTTATATTGGTGGAAAGCTGAAAATCACCTTTAGAAACCCTTTTCATTTCATCAATTTTGCGTTAAAAAAATTTGTCAGCCACATACCCATCATATAGCCACTTTTTGGCCCATCATGATCCTGCACATACCCTTATTCTAAGAATTTCATAAACCATACATCTATCACCCATACGCCTAATCATAAAAGCATCATCATATCAAATCATGTGCATCCATATCATCCATGCATCATTATATCATCCATTACATATAAACATCATAATCATCTCATTTATATCATCAATAATGTAACTATCATGGTACAAATCAGGATCAAGTGGGTGTAATATATCAAAATAGGAATGAGGCTACCCATGGCTGATGATTGACTACATCATGAAATCTGTCTACATAAAATATTTGAGTTGAACTAATCTTGAACATCTTTGTCGAGAGATCGAACCTCAAATCAAACCTCTTTGCCTGATCTCTTGAGAGGGCAGTATACTAGCTAATTATTTTCACTAGGGAAATAGTGGGGCATTTGAAAAAATTAGAGAATTTTTGAATTTTAATCAAGAAATTTTATTCTTTGAACCAACATAGCAAGTGCATTGCTTCAAAGAGGGGAAAAATGTAGACACGTAAAATGTACATGCACTTGATCCTAATCTACTAACATCGCTTCATCCTGAATTATCCCTAATTATCCCTCTGTCTAACCATTTAATCTAATAGCCTTATTTGATTAAAGTTATCATAATTCCCCTTTTAATTAAATAAATCCCTCAATTTAATTAAATCATTGTTTCTGTGTAATTGGCTAGGTCATTTCATTTTCCTATCTTTGTTTAATTAAATAATCCATATTATTTGATTAAATCTCTAAAGTTAATCTAATCAAATTAAATAAATCAAACATTTATCTAATTTAATCTAACATCACCCCCTTTGGTTAAATAAATAAAAAATATTTATTTAACTAAGTCTAAATCATTCTCTTCTTATTTTGAGTTATTTCAATCCTAAAATATAAGTCAAAATGGTCAAATCAACTAACATCATTTAAATTAATCAAATCATGATTAATGCTAATCCTAATCACTCAAATCCTCTAGATTTTGCAGCTTTCACATGAAAATAAATTTAATTGATTTATAAATCATCTATTTTCATTCAAAAAAAGGAATCCAAGTTGGAATATTCTTCAAATTTGAAATCTCTCCCCAAATAGGCATGTACATCCAACAAAGCATTTAAAATATTTGGCATGTCCTTGTGTATTGAGCCAAGTGGCATTTAACTCCTCTTTCATCCCCCCTAAACATGTCACTTCTTCAAATTCAAATTTCAAACTTGCACATTGATCAAAATGTGTTCAACCTTCATCCTCTGACATGTTGACAAGTGGCATCATGTCATTGGTTTATCTGTTATCCCACATTCATCCTATATTTAAATATTCAACTCTTTCTTTCTATAAATAGAGAGCTCATCCTTCATTTTCATCATCCACCATTTGAGTAAACTTACTATGCTCAAATATTTAGCAATCTTCATCCATACTTTCAAATTTGTAGCTAGGTTATTTAGGGTTTCATCTTGGAGCACTCATCACTCTTTATCAAAGTGGATCACAATATTCATCAAATCATCAAAGCTATCATTGGAGTTGGGAAAGGGCCAATTTCCACATCAAATTTGCACCAACTCCCTCAAGAGATTTAGAGTTTTATTTGTTTTAGAATAGGATTCAACATCTTAATTTTAAGTTCATTGTGTTCTTCATTTTATTCCTTTTATCTTGCATTCAAATGGAGTTCTTGAGGGATCTATATTCTAACTTCCATTGACCTTATTAATGTGTTTTTTATTTTGTTCTTACAGGTGTAGGATCGAGGTTCACATTTTGATGCTAGAGGAAGGGAAAACAAGAAGATCAAATCACGTTGTTTGAGAATTTTTTTTTCTTTGTGTTTTTATGTGTTTATAGGAAACAACACCGCTCACAGTATAGTAGGGCCATATAGAACTTTTCAAATTCCAATGGGGCTATAAATAACCACTCTAAACTACAAACTGCACCACTAGAAAAAAAATTGCACTACTAGATTTCTAGCATTGCCATATAGCGCCACTATAAACTCCAAACAAAGCTGCCATCATAGATAGAACCGCTGGAATTTCTTGATTTTTCATTCAAACTTAAAATGGTCGTATCTTGGTCATTTTTTGGTCTTTTTAAAATATTTTTTTCTTTAAATGGTGTATAATTTCATAAGCTATCCAATGGTTTAGGTTTTTATCAAATTTTATAGAGTTAAATTTTTTAAATTTTCACCTAAAGTCAAAAAACATTATAACTTGGTCTAAGTTTTAGGGTTTTTATGCTTAATGGTTCATCTAACCCCTATATCCTTTTTTTTCTTGATCTTATCTAATATTTTGAGAACCTTTTCAGGTTAGGAAATCAAAAAAGGGGAGGAAACAAAATCAAAGCTTCTTATGATATTATTTTTATATTGTATCAAGTGTCTTTAGATACTCTTGGAAGCAATTATAATTCCAATTTTAAGGATTTTATCTCTTCAAGATTTTAGGACTCAAGATATTTTAATTTGGGCTCTAAAAAGAACAACACAAAGGGATTAAAAGGAACCTTAGGAAAATTTACTAGATTTTGTTGAAGGTTAACAATTGAACAATCAAATCTCACATTTCTTTTGGTGCTTTAAAATGAATCAAAATCATTGCTTTGTGGACTTAAAATGAACATGTGCAGCTTTGTTTTGTGATTAATTACTCAAAATAATGCCATCAAAAAGGATGCATGCACTTCTCTCATGCTTTGTGGTGATCTTGAGAATCGAAAGGTCTTTTTGATGATCTTAGGTTGAGATAAAGTTAGCAGCTTCACACTTCATTTTTGGGTTTAAAATTGAACAAAACACTTTACGAGTGTGAGTAAACCTATTGCATGTGTTCTCCCTTTGTTTCTAAATGAAGGTTGATTGAACTATGAATATGTTTACTCACTTTTGTCTATCTTAGAAGGCCTTCCTTGGGGAAAAAGTAATCACCCAAGGGAATGACTCAACCGGTAACACTCTGAACTTGAGAATATTTCTAGCTACGATATAAATGTGGGTATTAGAATAAATGCCAGTATCATGTAGTTGACTCCAATGATAAGGGAAGAAAAGGTCTCTCGCCATGTTGGGTCAACTCCTACGAATGGAAAGTCTAAATTAAAACCCTTGTTATAGAAATGCCAAAATCCCTATCTATTTGTTGGGACAAGAATGGTCATTCTAAAGCCACCCCACACTTTTACGGTCTTTAGTAGAAATGGAAAACATGCCATTGGATTTTCATGGGTTTTGATGTTTGGTGACCCCGAGAAGTGAGTGTCATGGAGGGGACACTATCACCCAGCTGATTATAGCTCGCACTAGGGAGTGGGTTGATGGGAAGATTGCACAACTGAAGCAACAGGGGTGGCTCTAACATATGAAGCGCTCAGGAGTGAGCCAAGCACCGTGGAGGACATTGTCGCCTCCCCATCAACTGGTGAGACTTCCAAGTTTCCCCCCATCACTAGGTCCCAAAAAAGGAAGGGAACAGAGACAGCACAGTCTGTGGACCCCAAAGAACAAGCAACGAAGGACATGGGAGGCTCATCTCCCAAGAAGCTCAAGAGGATAGTGATCACAATAGAGGCGCAGCCTCCCTTGCTCCTTCCTCCCCTGACTGGTGTGTTGCCTGCCTCTCAGGCCGCAATCGCCTCATCTCCATAGGTGGTGGACATTTTTGTTCACCTTGCCTCTTCACCCCCGGCCGGGTCAATAATCAATATCGACTCCTCCTCTAGCATGACCACTTCCCCTTCATCTGCTGCTGCTATGTCACCCATCACGTCCCTCCCACTGGCAACAATACCATCGCCTGTCCCCCTTTCCACCATACTTGAGGCTATTACACGGAACTTGCAGAGTCTCCCCCCGAGCTCTCACAACTCCTAATGGACCCCGCACTCCAAGTGGCCCTCGCCCAAGCCCTCGCAATAGCTCAGCCTTCACAACCACCAACAGGGCTGTCGACGATGGAAGCCACAATGCAAATATCAAAAGAGTTGGAAGAACAAGAGCAGGAAGCCTCAAGGTCAATTGAGGAAGAGGCAGATGATTACTACAAGCACCCCGAGTACGAACACAAAACCATTGACAAGGAGGCCTATGAGGGGGAAGAAATAGGCTCTTCCGAGAGCGGAGAAGAAGAAGATGGCTCGAGTGACAAAGAGATCATCCAGGCATTCGATGAGGACATTAAGGAGGAGTTGGCTCAGCAGCCAAAGGATGTTGGGGAGGAGGCAGAACAGCCACCACGTAGTGAAGAGAGAGCCGCCAGAGGAGCAGCCTGAAAAGGATATCACTGGGGCCGAGACCCATATTGTGAAGAGCCCCAAACCCGAGGCCACTAAATAAAATAAAGAAGAGGAGGCAACAAAAGAAGAAGATCCCACCCAGATATTGACCACCAAGCTACCCGTTAGACATCTCGTATTTGTTCAAGACTCTGACGAGGAGGAGGATGCTGCTAAAGAAAAGAAAGAGCCACAAAAGGAAAAGGAGGCCGAAGTCTTGCCTCTAACTGAAACAGGTGAGGGCAGCCATGATGCACCCAAGGACAAATTTTCCATGCCTGATTGGCTGGAGAGACAGCTTGAAAGGATAGCCCCTTTGCTGAAAGACCCGAGGTCGAGATTGGAAGCCATCTTGGCTCGATCCCTGACCACGACTAAGAAGGAGAAGAAGCCTAAGGTCCATTCCAGGATAACGATGGATGCTTCCGGCTCTCGGACGGAGCAAATAGCAACGCTTACAGTTGGCCAGGAGGGCGTGAGCTACAACATCTCCACCATCGACTTGGGGACAGCCACCAGAGAGTAGAAGGTGGAACATCTGGAGGAATCAGTAGCCACGGTAGTGCACTTAATCAAACAGGATAAGGTCACCAAAGATGAACTCAAGGCACAGGTTGCTGCCTTAACAGACTATATCCAGCAGTGGTCCTCAGTGGACGACCTACCCAACACCTCCACCGTCGCACTGCAGTTGCTCTCCAAAGAACAGATAGATAAACTGGAGAGAAGGAGGAACTTAGAAAAGACCACTGAGGATTGGTTCCAACAGGTCATAAGCATCAGAAACATGGGAATCGGCATGGCCGTGCAGATAGCCAATAAGTTCTTGGACCTAACCCAATCCTTGGAGGGCACGAGGAAGCTCTGCACCAATTTCCCTGCGATCTACGACTCTGCCTTCCTAAGGGTTGAAGCCATCCTCCAGATGCCGGAGAGTACGTGGGAGGAGAAGTTAGAACTAAAAACGGAGGACCACTGGTTGGTGGACATATGGCATAGAGACCTTGTCAACCGGAGGGAAAGGATGGAGGAAATCCTGAGCAGAGTGGATCCAGATGTTGCGTGGATCAAGGAAATTCGGACAGAATGCACTGAGTACCTTAAGCTGATGGTGGGTTATGATATGCCCACAGTACAAATGGATGCTGAGAAGGTGAAGTCATACTTTGAGGAGAAGATGAAGAATGGGACAGCCAGAGAAATCACCATGGAATTCCTAAGTTTTGTCGCCCGTGCCTTCAATCGATCAGAGTTGTTCAGGGACCAAGGCTCGAAGTATGATGAAGATTGGAAGCGGTTGGAAGAAAATGCCAAAGAATGGAGCTATCAAGCGTTAAGATGCGAAGTCCTCGAGATAGACAAGCTCCAGGCCGTAATCCTCAAGTACATAGAGCATGCAGCCTCCGAGGAACAAGAAGATAGCCCAGCCAAGGAAGAAGACCTCCCTGAAGAGTAGCTACAGCCAAGAGGACAGCAATTAGCTACAAGACGAAAGAGCAATAGTGTCATCCACTAGATGACAAAATAGGGAAGGGACAAAATATATTTTTAAATTGTAAATCTATTTGGGGGTAGGTGAAACCCTATTTTGTAATGAATCTTGGCCACACAATGGAAATGAATCTTGGCCATTCATTTAACTTTTGGAAAACTATAAATAGAGCACTCCCCTCATTTGCAAAAGGGAGAGTTGAGTTGTTGTAAAGGCATGCTACTGAAATTTATAAGAAATAACATTGACTTGGTGTATTTCCTTGATTTTTCTCATGTCATTTGATTCATTTCTCCAATTTCACATGTTTAGTTTAGATCTCTTTGCTGTTTAGTTAGCTGCTCATGTTATTTGGATAAATCTTAGGAATGTTGTTGGCTGATTGTGAAAATTCCTGCTTTGTTGAGGATCCCTTAGTCCATACTTTTTGCTATTTGCTGAAGGTAGACAGCTGTGCAAAGTTAGCCTGGACTTAATTTGAAGCTGTTCCAAACATTCATTCTTGATTCATGCATGTATGTGGTGGATGAAGGATGAAACATCTGCAGCCCTTAGAAGATAGCACAATTTTTATGATACTGTGAAATTCCTGGTTAAGTGGGATATTGTTTTGAGGAATTTTCCATTGCAGGAACTCCATTGTCGCTGTTCGCAGCAAGCTTCAGACTTAGGAACTTTTCTTTCCCTTCGCTCTTTTTCCTTTTTTTTAGAAATTGAACAATACCAAGGTTCATTGCACATTGTAAAGCTAAATCTAATAAATACATGGAGTCCAATACTGTTGTTTGAACCTACAGCCTATGTGTATCAGCTTCCTATCTTAAGGACTCCTTTTCAAAGATCCAACTTCATGCTTTGTGTCCACACTTTGTATCTTCCATAAGGCCGCCTTGTGATTCCAGCAAATCACATCAAACTACTGAGGTATCTAAGCACTGTCATGACCTAACACCCGAGAGACCTTGGGATAGTGTTTTGCAACTCGATTGTGGGAAATTGTCTTTCAAGAGAGGTAGTGCACCTACGCACTGCCTGTGTTGAGAAGTGCATAAAAACACCATCAACAATATTGAATAGTACATCAACATATTAGCTCAAATAACATACATGATGCAAAAAGACTTTGACATAATAATGAGATCTTGAATGCTGCAATAATTCTTCAACAAATTTTCTCTTGAATGCCTTAAATTGCTCTTGAATTGCTCCAATAATGCTCTTGTGAAAGTGCTCTTAAGATAACTTGAATTTGCTAGAAAGTCTTAGGATGAAACATAGTGAAATGACCTCTTATTTATATGTATGTTAACATCGATTAGGCTTGGATTTGAACTAAAGGGGCCACTTAAGGCATAATTAACCTTAATTAATTAATAAATTCCTAGATTAGTGTGAAAGTGTAAAGGTACAACTTACAAAACCTTAAATAAAGCATGCCTAAGTTGATTTTAATTAAAAGTCCCTAAACTTAATGTGAATATGTAAAAATTATTACAAAACTCAATTACGGCATAATTTAGTCCTTTTTATTATTATTTATTGCCAAATTAAATGTGAAAAATGGATACTTTTTCCTACACTACAACATCGAATGAATACATAGATAAAAGAATATGAGGCCTTCAATGAAAGAAACAAATAGTGGATGTATTTACCTTGGTGGAGAGAATCCTTGTGAAGTCCAAGAGGAACTAGCAACATACCATCACCAAGCATTGTGAGGAACATAGAGTAGATCTAAACACATGTATTTGATGCATTTTGAAACCTTCACAAAATGGAGCAAAACATGTATTGGTGCCTATCCCATCAAACATTCAAGAAGATGCATGTAGGGAATGGGGTGTGGGTGAGCAAGGTAAGCGAGGTTCTAAAACTTTCAATGGGTGAATGCATCAAAATTGCATATCATCAGGGTCACGTAAATAGGACTGGATAGATACTAAGTGTGGCTAGTTAGGAGGGAAAGACACATGTAGTTGTGATATATGCAATGAAGTGGATGTTGTGGGTGACAAACTATTTGCTTGCCACATGATACTAGGATGCAATACCAATTTTGTGTCATGCAATCTCAAGAGGTGTACCCAACCCATGATTGGCTAGTCATCCAAGCAAATAACTATTAAACATGTTGGATCAATTAGACACATATATATGAAAAATTGCATCCAAATAGACTAGATTAAATTTGTTGATTGACCATCAAATTTCTAACATGATGGTGTATTTATTTATTTTTACTCTATATAACACTCTAGATGAACCTCGAAATTAGCACACTCACTATGGGCTGCCCTCCCCTTCCCGCTAATGAAATCCCCCTCTCGACCAGATAATATAACCGATACTTTTCTTGACAACACTTTAATATATGTGATCTCATCATCCCCCGCCAATCTCTTCGAATCTCGACGTTTCTACTTCCGATGCATTTACATGTGAACAGTCACTTCATTCCAATCTGTTTATGTTATAAAAACAGATGTAGAGAAGAGGAAACTGCAGTACATCCATTCTTCTTCTAAAACAAAACTGTGAAACTGCTACACAGCTTTGTTTTAGAAATTAACTAGTATACGTTATTTTTGATATTGCAGGCGAGTAAATTATTCCTTTAATTTCGAGTTTAAGTACGCTGGATATAACATCGAAGTACTAGTAGCTGAGAATTCAAAATGAGTCAAGGACAGCCTTTACAAAAGGAACTTGTGGTTGTTATTGCTGTGGTTGCTTTGCCAATTGTTGGGGGAATCATATACAAACTTTATGACCGACTTCGTAACCCTCCTCCCAATCCTAGAGTTCATCCAGAACCACCTCAGCCTCCACAGCTGCTGCCGCCGCCACCGCCACCACAACAGCCACCGCCGCCACCACCACAACAACCACCACCCCAAAATCAACAAGGAGGACCATAGTGATGACGTTTCTCTTCAGTGACTTAATCTTTTGCATTAACTGGAACAATGTTAGATATGTTTTATCGTTTCCAATGTTTTTGAAGTGAAGGCTCGAGCTTTGTACATGACTTGATCATTAAAAATTTAATTCATAAGCTTTTAAGAATATTTATTCTGTCTAGGGTTTTTCTTTAATATTTTCCTATGAAGCATTACAAGGGTGTTTCAATTCTTTTGTAAACAGGATTGGCTGCACAAATCATAACTTTTAATTCTTTATTCTCAATTACGCTTTATATAGTCCATCTAAACGGGATACCTAATGATAAATTAAGTACATTAAAGTAAATAAACTAATTATCTTCACAATTATGTCGAACTACCTGAAACCATATCCATTTAAGGGTTTGTTAGACACGCTACAAACATAGCTGTCTTAAAATATTTGTGGCAATTAGGGTAGAGAGAATACTGTGGTCTAATGTTTTTTTTTTTTTAATTCTCTTAAGTTTTAAATCATTCACCTCAAGCATACTGCTAGTTCACAGCCATCGAACTCTGATGTTGCCAAATTAGAATTAACATCAGATTCGGATTCCTGCGAAGAAGAATGACTACATTCTGGCTAGTTATTCTGCAAGATTAATCAAGGAATGTTGGAAAATTTTGTAATGATTTTATGAATTTGCAAAGTACTGTTAGTTGTTTGAATATTAAAGCATTTGTTAGACACAATTCCTGCTAAAATTAAAAAGTAAAGGTTAGACAATCAACCACCAAAATAATCAAGAAAATCTTCAACCTAGGGGAGAGGGGTCAGTACTTGTGCAGGGTTCAATAGTGGTGCTGTCAATTGTGATTATTAATATTAGTACTAGAATGAATTAATATTATATATTGTATATATTCATTTTGCATATTAATCAAAATATTATCAAATATGTGATATTAAGGGATCAATAGTTGTCTCAAATAAAATATCATAACTATCCACTATAACTGTGTCATTTATAAAATTAAACAAGTATAGTTATCATAGTGAGAAAATATTGTTCTTATGTGTAAAACTACTCATGTAGCAATGTACACACATTGGATTATTTCATATTAATAGTTTGTCCTATCACAAATATAAAAGGTGAGCACAATAAATACCATGTATTTTTTCATAAAGATTTAAAAAATAAATTAGTGTTCAACTATTGCTCCATTTTTGTTTGATATAAGTTATATTTTAAATAATTATGTCCTGTTTTTAAAACCACAAATTGTTTTTATGTGTTCAACTATTGGTCCATTTGTGTTGAATACAAAAGATAGAGATAACAAAGATTTATGGTTACGATGGTTACCAAGAGGTATTTGGTCCATTTAGGTTGCATATAAGTTTTATTTTAAATAAAAATATGATATTCTACAAGCAACAAATGATATTATTTTGTTTAACTATTAGGGGTAACATAATTAAGTTTCAGTTGAATCTTTGAAAACTCAAATTTTGGACACTTCTTAGTAGATGTGCTGATGCAGCAAGTTGCATGATGAGTCACACCTCCAAACATTAGTTATAGATAAATAAGAGGTCAGTACACATTTTTTTTAAAAATGAAGTCCTATGATATTCCAGTCAATAGCTACATGTTAAAGTTAGCTCACACGACTACTAGCCCCTCTCCCTATTGAAATCACAAAAACCCATCTTATTCTACTCTTTCTATTAATTTTCAACAAACTTATTTTTATCTTGTTTTACATGATTGGTCCCGAGTAAAATATAGAATGCAACATGGTTAAAATTAGTTGTCCATAGTTTTGGACGGCATTTGATTTTTTCTATATAGAAAACGGAAACTTATGAAGCTGTTCTCGGTGAATAAATAGAACATTGGTAAAATTCATCCCTAAATGCTAGCGTTTCCATCATCTTGGAAACCTTTCATTTTTATTCACAAGATGAATATAAAAGTAAGTATTAGTATCAATAGGTTAAAAGTAAATATGCTCTTAGGGAGGTAAATAGAATCAACCAAATACTACTTTCAACCAGTTAACTGCCCTAGAGATGAATAAAAATAAATATAATATGATAATTTATAAAGGAAATGGAAACATCTTTATTTAAATATATATTTGTGTTTTGAATTGTTAATTTGGGTTTTACAAAAATTCATTTCATGAGTGCGAAAATTCATTATTCACTATTATGACAAATTCATCCGCAGGAAAATTCACGACCATGAGAAATTCATCTCAAAGAAAATTCACCACCAAACAATTCACCCCAATAAATTACTAGGTGAATTTTCATGATACCGTTAATTTGGATTCTTTAGTAAATGTGATATCACACGCTATTTTTGAAAGATTTGAATCGAAACTATTATAATGTAGAAGAAAAGTTATTCAACAAAAACATGGAGGTTAATGCATTCGGCGAATTAGAAAAGACTCGTATGCTTGCGAGGACAGTGCTAAACATTTATGGATATCCAAATGGTTAAGACATTCCTAAGGACTTTGGTTTCTTTTGTGTAGAGATTGACCAAGCATTTTTGAAAGGATGTATTGCATTAACGTTTTTCAAAGATGAGAAGAATGCAAATTTGGATAGGTAGGGAATTTTAAAAAACCAATTTTAATTAAGTAAACTTAAAGGAGAAATAACAAATAAGTATTCACAATTCATCTTTCCATTACACTCTTACTTCTAAAAGTTGTCTTATATGAAAAGGAAATATTTGGAGAAAATGGTATAGATATATTTTTATTGAAAAACATATTTCAGTGAATCTTTCGGAAATTATATATTAAAATAATATTCTTTAACTTTTAAGCCTTCAAGTTCAAATTATAGTGATGTAAGACTATATTGAACTATTCTATGAGCTTGTAGTCAACAAAATTTTACGGCCAAGATTTTTGGAGTCCTAATGGAATTGTCTCTAAGAGGGCATGCAAAATAGAATTTGTGTAAAACATATATGTGTACATAATAAATCAAAGATGTTTTTATTGCATAGAAGTTGCAGGTTGAGTATGGTTAAAGCATGTTACAAGTGTGAAAGGAATGCATGTGTTGAAGATTGTGTGTTGGGAATATAAATTGGATGTGACTATCAAACAGAAAGAAATGAGAAGGAGAGTGTGTAAATTTTTTCCAAGGAAGTGGATGTAGTGTAGGAAGAGATAATGGATGAAACGAATAGAGGAGAATTGCTCACAAAGATGAAGACAAGTAGGGAAGGATCTCAAGTTAGGTGTCCAAATAAACAATAAGTTATAAAGAGATCTGTTTAATATAATATTTGCATATATAAATTTAGATTTAATTGGAAAGATGAATTTGTGCTGCAAAAAAAAGCACAGATAAGAATAAATTAAAGCTTGATAATTAGTTATTGTTATCACTCAATAAGTTGTTTTAGGATTATAGTTATGGGAAGTAATTTATATTACTATCTAGATGGTAGCTAAGGATAGGTGTCAAAATGAGCATGAGGTTATAGAGAGACTCAATACAATCCATTGATGGGTGAATTTAGATTTAGATAGCAAGTGAAATGTGTGTGAAGAAAAGATGAAGAGAAAGGAATTTGAAATTTTGAGCATCTAAAAGAAATCTTGGGTATTATTTATTGTTATCACTCCACGACTTGGCTTGGGTTAGATCTCAAGTGTAAGGAAGTGAAACATCAGAAATAGGGGAAGAAGGTTTTCTATCCTTAAATAGATAGGGCTCCTCCTATTTTACAGTCTTGTTTCACTCAAGGAAACCCTAGAGATCTCAATCCAATGATAGAATACAAGAGAGAGATATGCTAAAGGTTGTCCTAGGGTCTAATTAATGACTAAAGAGGGGTTCAACACTAAGCTAGGGCTTGGAAAGACTAATGACATGCAAAACTTAAGGGTATGTGTAGGATCATCAAGGAAAAAATAGGCCCTTAAGTGGCGAAAAATTTAGAAAAATTAGAGTTAGGAAACTTGACGTAAAAATTTGAATACGTTATCTATATTATTTCAAAAATATGTAAAAATAGGATCTGTAGCAAATTGAATGTACTTTCTAAACTACTAGGTTTATTTAAAACAAAAACTATTTGAGGTGAAAATTGAAATTTCAATGCATTAGTACTTAAATTTGGAAAAATGAAGTGGGTGTCTATTTGACCACCCTATCTAATAAAATGATAATATTTTTTACTAATGAAACAGATATAAGAGAAGGGACTCATGTCTCAATGTGAGTGCATATTTTTTTGTAATTTTTTCCTAGTAAATAATTAATTCTAATTTTTATTACAACTTTTAAAAAATATAAAACTCATTGTCAACATAACGGGTGAAACATAGAAATTCAATTGTTATTTTTTAATCCTATGGTATGTGAAATATAAAATGTGATGCATGTTTTAGATTCCAAAATGTGATGATATTTGAAGATATAGATGTTTTCAATCAGCTATTAATCAGGACTTTAGTCATAATTCAAATAGAAAATGAATAATAATTATTTATTAAATTCAAACTAAAGCATAATTTATATTGATGGAAAGGTAAGAATATCCTTTAAAAACCCTTTTTGTTTCATCAATTTTGGGTAAAGAAAAAATCCTCAGCCACATACCCTACACATACCCATAATATCGCCATTTTTTGGCCCATCATGATCGTGCACATACCCTTAATGATTAATCTAATGATATGCATGACTTCACTAAATGACCTAGAAATAGATGCAAAACATAATAGAAAGCTAAGAAAGGTACAAAGGGGCACATTGAAACCTATAGCAACTGGATGAATCTCTGAAATACTAAAATTAATGTAAATGTTGGGACTCATATGCTAGTCTAAGTGATTTAGTCCAAGATTAGAGTTTCTAGGTAGGAAAAAAATATAGCAAAGATATGTATGGAACACCTAAAAATTAGAAAATTCACTGAACTAGGACTCATATGCTAGATGTGGCATATTAGTCTAGTTTGGAATTTTTGGAGAATTGGGATCTGAATCTACCCTTCAATCTCTGCCTTGTCTTCTCAACCTAGTTTCCAGATCTAAAATGCTAAATTTTTCCCTATAGAAGTCCTTCAATGACCTTGTAGATGATATGACAAATTTGAACACTTGACAACTTTTCTCCAATCTTTCTCTTAAATATATATTCAACCTAGATGTGTAAATCGCACACTAAAGAG
>VDFB02281492.1:20441795-20482661 GCA_007258455.2 Sequoia sempervirens | reverse complement strand
CTAGAAGATATATTTATGAAAAATATCACTTTACATGATGAACATGCATACATACTTATATTACATTTACTCTCCATGTATTAATTTTCTCACTACTCCAATTTATCGTAGTCAAGGAATGCAACTAATAGAATGAGTGCATATCCTATCACTAACATTCTTATGTTATGATTGCATATAATTCTATGCACCTTTATTTTAAATATTCATTTCCATTTCTAGATGGATCTTGATTAGGTTGCATTCTTCTACTTGAAGAATAATACCAACCTAGTACCATCACACCAGGAAGAGTATTACTTTAGCACTATTCTCTCACCCTCTCTTTTAGTATTATTAGAGAGTTAAATCATCTTAAATATTTGTTCTTATTTTTATTTGCATGACATCAGCTACTTTCTACACCTTTTTTAAATTCCTATGGAGTGTACACATACAAAGAAGGAACACATAAAGATTTAGATGGTTCCATTACTTTGTACGAACCCTATATCCTTTTTAGTATGTAGAATTACTTTTTGTTTATTTTTGCAAGTGTTGAGTTTGAAATACAAATTTAATTTAGGATTCACATGCACCTCAAAATGTAGTAATGAAGTTATGGTAAATTTTATGCTTAACCATGATAATTCCCATTTATCTTTTGGCTCATTTTTATATACTTTATTAATATGATTACAAATCAACTAATGAATTGATATTTTGTAATTTTTTCTTATATCCCAAACCTTTATCCCTCCCTATCTAAACATACTTCCATGATTTAGGTATTTTCATGCACCCCTATTTTAACGTACTTCTATGCATTTCTTTTTAGTATCTAGTTATTGTGCCTAGCATTGCATCCATATCGATGCATTTTATACCCATGTTAACATTTATCTCTCTCTATTATAGCTCAATACATAGGTGCATGGGTTAAATCACAATCTATGTCAACCTCATTTTCCAAATTTAAATATTATATAAACCAAATTTTTTCTAACTATTAGGGGCTAATTTATTACATTTACACATCGTCTATTCCTATATTATGGTCTGTAAAGACACACATTTATGTATTTAAATATAAAGAGTGAATATAAAAAAATGCTAAGCATTACAAGGAGAATCATTATAAGAATAATATTTTGAGGAGAATTGAAAGCATCCATAATCTATATTAGGATCATCTAGGCAATTACAAGTTTGAGAATTTTATTTCTAATATTTATGTAAAACTATAAATTTAGTCTTGTCAAGGGAGTTACCTTAGGAGAACATGAACCTTGTGATCTAGCAATCTCCCCTAAGTATTTTTAAATTGCACCAATCCTCACACAACAATACACTCAAATATTGGGCAATGTTAGTTTTGATATATAATAATTATCTAAACAAACATGGTTGTGAACAAGAAAGTTCAACATGTCAAATAATTTCCATGAAGCACAAGATTGATAATTTAGAATCCAAATTTGATATCCACTAGTTCCTAAAATTACTATAGATTTAAGATAATAAGAATAGAAATAAAATTTATTTGCTATACTATGATGACCAAATTTATTGTGGCATAAAATAATATTCTTTATTCTACTTAATACCTCATCATTTAATCAATGAGCATGCATTATACATTTAGTTTCTCAACTATGTTATTTAGGTTTGTTGTGTGTTTATTCACAATAATTATTTTAAAAAGCTTAAATTTGCATTACAAATATACTTTAATCATCACAACTTCTAACTATTCATTTTTTTATTTTAAATGAAACAAAACACTTCCCTTCATTTATCTCATTCAGAATAAATATAAATTTGTGGTGTTTCATTTTACAAAACATTTTAGATTGTATTCTATAATTCTTGATAAAAATAAATTTGAATATTTGTATATTTTGATCATTTTAGAGTGTTCAAGATGTCAAGAAGATACGTATCTCACAATAAGTGTAGTGTTTAATAGGGAAGTGTCAAAGAGGTGTACAAAATACTATAATGAAAGTGGAGATGCTAAATATTGGAAAACCGAAATGAATGCATGATGAATGGGAGGAATGCAAACAATGGCACAATGTCTATATTCTGCTAATAAAAATGAAACAACAATAACTCATTGGGAGTGGATGGGATTAAAAACAAACAAGGAGGTAAAGAAAATGAAAATGGAATGGAGAAAATATTTAAATGGAATAGAAATACAGCATGGACTTTTTGGTCATGAGTTCAGTTTTACCTGTACCTACGCTTCATCGTGTCTTTTAGTTACTCTTAGTCTTGATGGTTTATTTGGTTTCTTAGTTACTCTTAGTCTTGATGATTGATTTGGTTGTTGGTATGTGCTGTGGTTGGATTTTTTGACTTAAAAACCTGACCTTTAATGCTTTGTTTGAGATCAGACTCTAACCCCCACTTTTTTTAATTAAAAAAAATAAAGAAAATAGAGCTAACATTAAGTGATGAATGGAACCAGAAAGAATAGAGGAAGCAAAAGAAAAACATGAAAAGTAAGGAAAATATTTTTTCATCTGAAGGAAACAAGAATGATTGTGTAGCGAGAATTGTATAGGCATAAGTAAAGAGTTTTATATATAATAAAACATAAGAGAGAGAAAAAGATGGGTACATTGCTTTAAGAAGTTTATATTGAAACCCAATAGTGGTTAATTTGCCAGCCTTCATCTCTACTAAAATTGTTGTCTGGTTTTTATTTGCTTTAATATCAAACAACCTCTCTTAAACATCTTTTGAAATAGTTGTCTTCCACAACGAACACCGTCTTCATTGAATTTTCAACTAAACCATGTTTTGTCATGATTGAATTCCCAACTAAACCAATTTATTTATGCGTCCATGTTTAATGTCAACTCCATATTATTTAATCCTTTGTCTCTAATGGAATCCAATTCTACTATACAAAATTCCACAGGAGCACCATCAAAATTTTACTGTGGTCTTAGGATGTCCAAAAAATTATAGAGATTATTGTTTCATCCGTCCAGTTTAGTACTTCTATAGAACGTCAAAAAATTTAAAGGAACGTCTACTGTATTTTAATTCCATAATCTAAAAAAACTCCGGAAAGCACCTCATTGAGCTTCAAACCTCGACAACGTACATCCATGCTACTCAATGATTTTACTATTGAATCTCCATAACAATGATAGCCTGTGATTATAATTCGGAGTTTTACATGATAACACGGCCGATTGTCAAACTTCAATGTTGAACAAAAAATATTTTAATGGAGGAACAGGCGGATGACTTGGAGGGCGCGGTAACAGAAAAAGTTAAACAGGAGGAGAGAAAACAAGCTTATACGATAAACTTGGTTGGTGGGGTGCAGATAATACAGTATACCAGCGAGACCAGTGAGGAAGACCGCAATGTAAACAGTAGTATTGGAAGAGGAGGAAGATAAGCTCGAAGCCTTTCAATCGATCTCAGCAATACCTCCAATACCTGTAAAATCTTTCTCAACAATACCTCCAATAGCCACGCAATTCATCTCCATAAAATACGCAAGATTCAAATTATATTTCGTGGTAGTCGACGATTATGATGTGGCTCCATTGATGCCCACTTTCGAAGTGATACTTTTCCGCAGAAAGTGTGAAGCCAATCTCAGCGTTCCTTCATCCACCATTTACCACAACCTAATAGGAAAGCAAGAAAATAATGAGGAGACGTTTCGATGAATTTAGGGTACCGCACCCCAAAGCGTCGAGCTAAGCGTTCCAGAATATTATGAACCATTTGTTCTGGAGTAATTGAGGAAAAAGAAGGCGGTCGGGGCTGCCCAGGCCGGGTCGGTTTGAGCAGGCGGCAAGTGCTCAGAATGGCCAGGGCGAAATAAATTTTACCCATTATGCTTATGTTATCTGGTTTTATTTTTTCAGAATTCAAAAACAAATATTTCGTTCTTAGTTAATCGATAGAAGAATATAAAGACTATATAGAGAACACCATTCCTTTTCCATCAGGTTAAGAGCGTTAATTATGATGGTTCTTCGCTGAGAGCAAGAAAAAAAAAATTAAAAATCAACCTTAATTAATGCAATAACAATATTATAGAGATTATTCAGAATGTAAGTAAAAGACATACTTGTCTAGTGATTTTTTTAGTGGCTAATATTCGTCAATTGGCAAATAGTTGAAATTTGGGAATCCAAAATTGGCTAATAGTTCAAGCTATAACGTGACTTGAATTGGCGCATTTTTACAAAATTTTATTGTGGTCTTATTTAAACTACCAAAGAATTTATTTTATTAAAAAATTTAACTTAAAAATTTGCCACAATATTGGATACATGATTAAATCAGATTCGCCTAAATTTAATAAATTATAATAGAAATCCATATTAATTCATCAATAGTATATCATAATTATTAGTTGCTTTAAGACTATATTTCTAATCTTTAGTTTACACCATTGATTTATAATATAATCTAATGGACCTTGTTGTATTCCACTAGATAAAATGTACCCATGATATGTAATTCTCATGGAGCCCATAATTTTGTTGGGGCGATAGGGGTGCTGATACACAACTTCACTGTTGTTACTCGAATGACAGACAGAAAAACAAACACAAAAAAACACAGAGTACGCACAATGATAGCAAGACTAAACAGACAGAAAATAACTTTGCATATATTCCTTGCTTTCTTCAAAATAAAAAAACTTAGAGGATATTCTCTGGTTTACATAAACAAAATAAAGCTAAACTAATTTAGACAGATGTCAAATGACTGGGTGCTACACTCACACCTCAAATACATAAGCTGCTACAATCCTGTAGCTATAGCTAACAATGCGCTGCATCTGCTAAAACATTCCCTGTGTTGATGCTGTCATTGATATGTGTTGAACATTCCCTTTTTCATCTGCTGCTGCATGGTCAGCTTCCAATACAAAACTTCTTCCTAATTGCAACGAATACAAAGACATTCCTTTTTGTCTTGTTTCAAAATGCTCATGAGAATGAGCGCTTCTTTCAAATTTCAAATTTACCTAACCACTTTATTTTGTTGTAGGTATTCATTGGCCTTTCAAACTCAAAGATGAGCACTCCTTTTGAATTTGAAAATCACCAACCAAAATAAATGTTGGAGAAATATGTTGGGGGGGAAACTTGAAAGTCTTCATTCTGATGTGGGGCTGACTTGGATAAATCTGTTGACTGCAGAATATAATATTCCAACACTCCCCCTTAATCTGTAAGTCAACTGTCACTCTACTGTACCACGCTTGAGGTGCTTGTTTTAGCCCATAAAGAGCTTTCTAGAGCCTATACACTTTGTCCTCTTGCCCTAGGACTTCATAACTAGGTAGTTGCTCCACGTACACTTCCTCCTTCAACACTCCATTTAAGAAGGCTGACTTTACATCCATCTACATCACTTTCCACTGATGTTGTGTTGCAACTGCAATGACTGTCCGCACTGTTTCCAGCCTTGCAACTGGTGCATATGTCTCATCATAATCAATACCAAGCTGTTGTTTGTACCCTTTGACAACAAGTCTTGCCTTGTGTCTTTCAATTTTCCCTCTGCAGTACACTTGGTCTTATAGACCCACTTCACTTCAATCACTTGCTTACCCTTGGGTAACTCAGTCAACTCCCATGTTTGATTTCTCTCTATAGCCTCCAACTCTTCATCCATGGCCTTACACCATTTATCTTCTTTCATCGCTTCCTCAAAGTATGTTGGATCACTATAGGATAATAGTATAAAATCTAAGTTCTCATCAAAATCAGCATGTTGTGTGTTGTCATAGATCTCCCTCACACTCTTTGTTTTTCTTGGCATCAATGATGCAACTGTAGGATCCAAATTTTCTTCCGAACTGCTGCTACTCTGATGTCTGGAGCTACTGTACTACTGACTGTCGGAGCTACTGCTCTACTGAATTCTGGAGCTACTAGTCTGCTATCTCTGTTCAATGCTACCAGACTGCTGTCTCTGTTGAACACTGCCAGATTTACTATTTTGTTGCAGATCACCAAAGTTGTTGTTTTCTAATGCTCTATGGTGGTTTCTTGCTGAGATATTACTCTCTTGAGCTCCCTCTATGTTGCTATCAGCTGCAACTTCTTCATTATCAAGGGGCATTGTAATTAAAATACCTGTGGTGTCATCCACCGTTCCATCCCATTCTTCATTCTTAATAAATACAACATCCTTGTTGATTACAACATTTTTGGTGATGGGATTGTACAATTTGTAGGCTTTTGACTCTTCACTATAGCCAATGAAGATACACTTTTCTCCTTTGTCATCAAATTTTTGGCTCTTCTCTTTTGGCACTAGTGCGTATGCGACACACCCAAATATCCTCAAGTGCTCAACACTCCATTTCTTGTTTGTCCATGCCTCTTGTGGAATCCTATCACGAACAACTTTTGTGGGGCACCTATTCAATATATAGACTGTTGTTGCTACAACTTCTCCCCAAAATATGTGAGACAACCCTTTTTCCTTTAGCATACTTGTCGCCATGTCTTGAATGGTCCTATTCTTCCTTTCCGCCACTCCATTTTGTTGTGAGGTATACCTAGTTGTGAATTGTTTGTGAATGCCCTCATTCCTACAAAAATTTAGGAATTCATTGGATATGTACTCTCCCCCTCTATCTGTTCTAAGGGCTTTGATATAGTGACCACTCTCCTCAACTGCTGCCTTAAACCACTTAAACTTCTCAAAGGCTTCTGATTTTTTTTTTCAAAAAATAGACCCATATTTTTCTACTATAGTCATCTATGAAAGTCATGAAATATGTATTTCCTCCTAAAGTAGAGGTTTTCATGGGTCCACACAAATCTGAGTGCACTAACTCTAGTGGTTCCTTTGCTCTCCTAGAATACCTAGATTGAAATGGTTGCCTATGTTGTTTTTCATAAAATGCAAGCCTCACACTTGCCATCGGGTTCTTCAATGGATGGTAAACCCATAACTATACCTTTCTTAGACAATAAACTTAAACTTGAAAAGCTTAAGTTCCCATACCATAAATGCCATAGCTTGGATGGGTCTTTGATGACTGTCTTGAATGCAGATTGTTGTTCGACTGCCGACTGTTATGAAACTGCTACCAGTGTCAGTGAACAATGTTGTTGTTGACCGTTTGTTGTTCTGGTTGCAGACACTATGTGCATCCTGAGCAGAAACATTTTATTTCTCATCATCTGCACTGCAACCATCACTCTTTTGCTGCCTCCTCTATCAAATATTTTGCATTCTCGATTCTCCATCAAGATCTTGTAACCATTTTGGACCATTTCTCCAATGCTCAATAGGTTATGTTTTATGTCGGGGGCATAATAGACATCCTGGATTTGCTGCCTCTCACCATTCTTCGTTTGGATGTTGACTACACCTTTTTCTATGATAGGAACCTTCTCATCATTTCCCATTTTGATCTTAGTTTTTAGACTGTTGTCAATGGAGGTAAAGAAATTCTTATTACCACTCATGTTGTTGCTGCATCCGCTATCCAAGTACCATACTTCATCATTGTTGTGCTCAACAAGGTTGCATACAATGAAAACATGTGATTGTTTATCATTTTCAACTTTGTTCTCATTTGCTACATTAGCATTTTGGCCTCCATGGTCACACTACTTTTTTCTACATTCACTAGCATAATGGCCATATTTGTGATAGTAATAACAATGCACATTACTTTTGTCACTCCTTTGATTCGAACTGTTGTTCATCCTCTAGTTCTGGTTTGCTGATGAGCTGCTCATCACCTCTGTGCTGTCAGAACCTCCTCTTCCATAATTGTTTTTTCCTTTCCCTCTTTGACCTCTTCCTCTATTGTTTCTTCCTCTTCCCCAAACTCTTGCATTGGTCTGAGCTTTGAATGCTTGCTCTAACGAAGGAGTGGATCTATTTATCCATTTCTCATGGGTTTGTAGTGAACCCATCAACTCATCTATGGTCATTTGACACAAATCCTTTGCTTCTTCAATGGCAACTGCTACATAATCAAACTTAGTAGGAAAAATTCTTAGGATTTTCTCAACAATCCTTCGCTCTTCCATTGTTTCTCCATTGACTCTCAGTTGATTTACTAGGGTTGAAATCTTAGTGTGGAAATCTGAAATAGACTCATTATCCTTCATTTGTAGACTCTCAAAGTTTCTTCTCAAGAGCTGCAACTTAGCTAACCTCACTTTGTCAGTCCCTTTGTAGCTATTTTGTAATATATCCTAAGCTTGCTTTGAGTAATTTGCTGCTGCAATACATGGGAAGATAGCATCACTCAAGGCTGCCTCAATCAAACTGAGGGCTTTGGAATCCTTCATTCTTATATCTTTCAACTAATTTTTTTGTGCATTTGAAAGGGCTACAAATGCATTTGGGTTAGTGATGTCATTGAACCCATTTGTGACCAACTCCCATAGGTCATTTGCAACTAAGATGGTTCTCATCTTCTTAGCCCATATTTCATAATTTTGTCCATCAAATTTGGTGGCTGCTTCCAACCTTTGTTCTCACCTCCTACCATATTTCTCAACCTCAAATTTGAGAAATCTTAATGCCTAGATAACCTAGGGCTTAACCCATAATAAAAAAAAACTAACTAACTATTGATTGACTGCCCAAAAAAACAAGGCTCTGATACCACTTTGTTGTGGCGACAAGGGTGCTGATACACAACTTCACTGCTGTTACTGGACTGGCAGACATAAAAACAAACACAGAAAACACACAAAGTATGCACAATGACAACAAGACTAAATAGACAGAAAATAACTTTGCATATATTCCTTGCTTTATTCAAAATACAAAAACTCAGAGGATATTCTCTAATTTACATAAACAAAATAAAGCTAAACTAATTTGGACAGATGTCCAATGACTGGGTGCTACACTCACACCTCAAATACATAAGCTACTACAATCCTATAGCTACAGCTGACAATGCGTTGCATCTGCTAAAACATTCCCTGTGCTGATGTTGTCACTGATTTGTGTTGAACATTCCCTTTTTCATCTACTACTATAGGGTCACCTTCCAATACAAAACTTCTTCCTAATTCCAATGAATACAAAGACATTCCTTTTTTTCTTGTTTCAAAATGCTCATGAGAATGAGCGCTTCTTTCAAATTTCAAATTTACCTAACCTCTTTAATTTGTTGCAGGTATTCATTGGTCTTTCAAGCTCAAAGATTAGCACTCCTTTTGAATTTCAAAATCACCAACCAAAATAAATGTTGGAGGAATACGTTGGGGGGTGGGGGGGGGGAACTTGAAAGTCTTCATTCTGACGTGGGGCTAACTTGGATAAATCTGCTGACTGCAAAATATAATATTCCAACAAATTTTGGGTCTTATGACCATTATAGATTATGGGTACATTTTACCTCACAAAGTACAAGGGTTGTTAGATCAATGATCTAAGAGAAATTTCAAGCCCCATGACAATTATACATCATAGGTCATTATATTATATTTTAAAACAATGGTGACAAGTAAATATTATAGTCTACCACTTAAACTCATCGATAATTTCCACCCTTGGGCCCCTACTTTTTCATGAGAATTATTTTTAGATTGGATGGATTTTCCATCATATTAATGCATTTTCCTATTATTTTTTAAGATTCGCCAAAATTTTCTACAAAATTTTAGTGATGTAAAAAAAATCGCCAATAAAATTAATATTTAAAAAAAAAAAGGTAATACTTTTTTCAAAAAAGAGAGGAAAGATTCACCAATAGAAATTAATATTTTTTCTTAAAAAAATGAATGATTCATTAGGATTTTATATCCTTTTTTTAGGGGGGTTTCTTAAAGTTATCACTCTACTTGTCTTACAGTAATGCCTCAATAGTGGCACTTTTTAAATAATTATTTACAACGTATATGGATGATGCAAATAATTTCTATTAAATATTGGGTTGAATAACTTGTTTCACATGTTGGACAGATTATCAATAATTTGAGTATATTTTAGGATAAAAATTTAGTTAAAATATTGAGTGTTAGAATGATAATTGAATAAATTGAGATGGACATAAATTCAATTGGTTTAATATTAATTTTGATTGACGTAATATTACGAGTCTTGTAAGTTAAAGATTAATATTATATTTTAGATTAAAGAAGAAAAATGATCCAATGAATCTAAGAGATTGAGATGTGATTGTGTTGTAATCTAGTTCAAGTGCATTTATGTTCTAATAGTATATTTATATCCTCTATAGAAATAGATATTTAATAATTTTTGAAAGTTCTTGCTTGATGTATTAGCTTTCAAAATTATCATTTTATTTTCCTAGAGTAAAAACTTATATAACCCATCGCTTTCCTTAGTTGATGGAAAATTATACATCAATTGATAAGAGTGGATGTGCTCTTATTCTTCTTTAAACATTAATATACCTAAGAGAGTATTTTCTTGAGGTATAAAATATAATAAATAAAGAGAAAAACAAGACTAGATAGTTTATGCTTCAAGCAATGCTATGCTAGGGATACCACGAAAATAGATAATAACTCAAAATATCAAATCAATAACAAGTATGCACATAAGATATTCCTTGAGGAATGCGATGAGAGAAGCTATGAGAGCAACAATGAGAGCAATGGGCAGAGCAAGAACATATTCTTCACAAACCCTAAACAAAGGTAGCAGTTGTAGAGGCGGTTGTGCAAGGGATAATTGTGGCAATGGAGTGGGCACTAGGGTTGGTGATGATGATGTTGGAGGCATGGGCTCTTTCCTGGTAGTTGTGCTTGGAGGTGATTCTGGTTTGGCTCTCCCCTATTATGGCTTTGCTCGTTTTCCTTGCAGTGATGGCTCTAATGATTGGGATCTCTGGGTTTATGAGGATGAGGATGATGAATCTCTCTTGGATATCTTTCTTGAGGCTCGCCATAAACTTGTACCCCTTCTCCAGGGTTCCTTGTTACCTAATGTGGCTGAGGATTTGATCTTGGCCATGTGGTTAGAGGCTCAATGTGTTGTTCATGAAATTAAGCCTTCTTTACCTATTATGAGTTGGTTGAATGACTTTGGGAGCTCTTTGAAAAGGGGTTTTCTTTTGCCTCCTTCGAAAGCTTCTTCCCCTATTAGTTGTTATGTTGCCACATCTCCTCCTATGGTTTCCCCTCCTAGGTGAGTGGCTCATTTTATGCCTCAGATTTCTTTTGATCTTGAGTAGTCTTCTTGTGGGCTAGTAGTTTCTCCCCCTATCATTTCTATTTCTAACGTGTGTCTGGACCGACCCACTACTGATCTGCAACATGCTCTTATTGGCATATTTATTGGGAGAAGATCCAATATTGATATTATTCATAGTTTGGCTTCTAATTATTGGTATGATTCTTTTTTGCAAAGTGTGAAGGCTTATCGAATGGTTTCATTCTATTCTCTTTCAATACTAGTGAAGATTTCTCTTGGTTTCTTTTGGGTGGCCCTTGTTTTTTCGGTAAGGTTTTCCTTTTCCTTCAATTTTGGGTGCCTGGGTTCAATGCTTTTAAGATAAATTTTTCTCCTATTTGGGTTTGTCTACTTGATTTCCCTTTGGAATTTTGGGATGAAGATATTTTTCAGGGTATTGTTGATTCTTTTGGTCAATTGATTACCATTGATAATGCTATAAGAAATAGAATAAGTTTTTGTATGCCAGATTTAGGGTTTGGTTTGAGATTGGTAAGAAGTTTCCTAACATTATCAATCCAATTTCTAGGCTTGGGGTTTGGAATCAAACTGTATATTATGATTTTTCATAGCAGTGCCACCTGCACAGTTATGGACCCTTCTCCTTGTTGTGCCATGTTTCCAATGTGTAGGCCATGTTTGAAGGGTCCTCTTTTGTTGAGGGGAAGATAATAGATCCTAAGCATGGTCCCTTTGTTAATGAAGGTGTTTTGGATAAGTGCAACCTTGATGTTGAGATTTGTATCCCTTCATATGAGACTCCCTTCAATTGTGGGTTTCCACGCATTGCCTCTCCTTTGAAGGATTTTTTGAAGTTTGGTTAAATTAAACCACCTTGATGGCCTTGTTTTGGGTTTTTCCATCTTAGGTGTGTTTTGGGATGGTCTTTTGTTGTTGTAGTTTCTTTTCACTACAGCTGGTCTATAACCGATTCCATGCTCTAATCAAAAGCTTGGGGTTTTAGTGGTCCTTTCCTACCTCACTTCTTGCGAGTCTTTCTTTTTGTGGTCTCACTTTTTGTTATCCACTTCTTTTCTTCCTTGATGGATATTTTTTTAATGGGTACTGGCCCTTTTAGTATTAATCTAATCAAAACAAGTATGCACATAAGTTGTAACTCCTAATGAGTTGATGGGTGGCAAGAACTAGAGTGGAGGCACTAGGAGTGTCAATTTAAATTATGATGAAGTTGGTAGAAAAAAAGATGAGGATGGTGATGGTGACCCAATTTTTTAGGGCCCTTTGCCTGTTGCTACTTCATTTGTGTGGCTTGAGTCACTAAAGTTTGATTTTAACAAATGCTTACTTGTCTACTTTCAATTTTTTTTGTTTCCTCTTTTTGGAGCCTACAACTTTGGTGGTTGATTCTCCTCCACGTCTATAACCTATTTTTGGTTGGGTATTAGGTCCTTTCAGTGGTTTGATCTAATGTTGTTGGAAGTTGGCCGCCTTGGTTTCGCTTGTGGTGGGTGTTAGGTTGCTACATTCCTACCCCTATTTCTCGCGACTATTTGGTGGGGTGGGTTTGAGGGGGTTCTACATGCCTTTTTTGTCTTCCCTTGTTGCTCTTGGTTAGCTGCTCTTTCTATGAAATTTTTGGTGGATAGTGTATGTGGAGGTGTTGGTGATTTTGATGGTGTTGGGTCAGCTGCTCATGGCATTTTCTTGAACATCATTGTGTTGGAATCAAGCAACACTGACAGGGGGGTGAATCAGTGTTGTGCAATTTTTACTTTTATTAATTTAATCTCTTAAGCGCCTATAACATTTAATCAAAAGAAAGATGCATGAACATAAAACAATAAGCAACAACACCATAATACAAGTATTTTTACATGGAAACCTTGCTAGGGGAAAAACCACGGTGGAGGTCAATCCACAATTTGAGTACTCAAATATAAATCTCTTACAAATGGGGAATGCACTTGCATTTAGGCACACTACATAGAGCTCGCTGCTCAAAAATAGGAAGGATCATTGCCTTACAAAAGATTTGGATTACATCAAAATTGTTTAACTAAGAAAGTAGCATCTACAAATTCCTGATTACAATTCTGGTTAGGCTCATGAATCAGATTCTAGATCTTATGTGTGATTTTTCACTTCTGCTTTGTTTTACCTCAATTCACTTCACAAAATCCTCTTCCACACAAGTGAAACTATGCATAATCATTCAAATACTCTTCTGATATTCGCAAAATACATCAACCCTTATCGAACATGCCTCAAAGTGAAATAATCGATTACTTATATATATCTACTACTAAGGATTTAATCCCTTCATGTCGGCTTCAATAAAGTAGAAAATATTTACCAACTTTTGGCTCAAATCATGAATAACATTTAATGCACATCCACCAAAGTTGACCACAACATAGTAAGGACCCAAAAAAAAATCTCCAATATGAAAATACTCAAAACAATTTCATCTTGAACATCCACAACACCCCATATTTACTTAGTTTGCCTTCTAGCACTGTTAAACAAAAAATTCAATGACCGGATCTCCTAACTCGTACACCAATTGATGTGATGACATAAAACTTGAGAATAAGACATTCCAAATACCCAACAGTCTTCCCTGAGATCCACAACCCAAACTAATAAATTGGTAATGCAAATAGATTGACAAATTCCACTTTAGTCGGATACCCTTTTCTTTACTCTATCTCCCGGTATGGTCAGATACTGAAGTGCAGATCGGATCAATGACTTAGGTTGCCAACAATGGAAACACCAAAATCCGTATTCTAGCACATTGTGGTTAAACCCTTATTTTACTTTCACCCAAGTGTTGGCCATGTTGTTTTTAGTTTTTATATGTCTGGGACTATAACTGGGCAGTTTCTTTTCTCCCTTACTTCGGTGGTTGGATGAAGGGCCTTCCCCTTGTGTTGTAGTGGTTCTTTGGTGCCCTATTTTCTTAATTTTATCCTTTCTTATTCTATATCCTCTTTGGGTTTTTTTGTGAGCTCTATTTTCACTCATGCTTTTTTTTTTTCTTGCTCTTTCCTTAAATGGTGTTGATCTTCTCATTTGTGCTACTATTGAAACTCTTGTGTTGCAAAGATGGTTGTTGTTGCACCAATAGATTAACCTGTTAATCCATGATACAATCACAAAAGATAATGAATCCATAAGAGGTAGTTAAGCCATGTCATGAAATCAAGTGCTACACTCTACAACACAAGGAGAGCAAGGGAACACACCTTGCAACAATCCCCCTAGCACAAGTGAGGGGTTCAAACCCATCACCCAGGCTTTGATACCAATTGTTGCAAAGATAGATGTTGTTCCACCAAAAGATTGACATGTTAATGCCCATATAACAACCATAGTTAATGAATCCATGGGATGTGGTTAAGCCATGTCACAAACTCAAGTGATGCATTGCAGAACACAAGGAGACCAAGGGTGTACACCTTGGAACACCTTGTTTCATGATTTTGGGATGGAGTTCTTATTGTCCTTTCCCTTGTTTCACTTGGAGGTATGGGATGTTCCTTGTCCATGTTGGTTGAAGAACCTTGTGTTCTTTATGGTCTAGCTAGCTTTGGGGATTGGTGCCAATTTGGTGTACCTTTTCCTCTAGTTTTCATTATTTTTGTTAGTGATGGTCATTTTGTTGTTGTTTGTGACTTCTCCTATAGAGGTGGAGTTGTTCCTCATTGACATGGATGGTTTTCTATTTTTTCTTGTGGCTTATTCCATTCTTTAATTGAAGACCTCCCTTATTAAGGTGGTGCTAGTATTTTGCTAGAGCTTTGTGAGCTGCTACAAAGGGGATTTTTGCAACCTCATTTTTGTTCTTCACCCTTTTATCCTAATGTTGGAGTTGACAGTTGTAGTTGCAATCTTTAGCATCAATAGGATAAAACTAAAAATTTTGATGGTTGGCATTTGGAGTTGTAGCAAGTTTTTGTTTCCCTTGGTTCTATATTTTTCTCCTATTATGGTGGATTGTAAGATTGTTGTTGGGTTCCTAGCCTATCCCTTGTGGTAGTACCTTGTTCTACTCAACAGTTGGATTTCATTGGTTTTCTCTTATCTTCGGTGAGTAGTTTTTTAATTGTTAGTTTTATTTTCTACTACTACCTCTATTTCTTTGGTGTTGTTTTTGTTTCCAATTAAAAGCATGGTTAGTTGTTCTTTCTTGGCTCAATTATTGTGAATTTTTCTCTCCTTTTTTTGTTCTCACTTTTCATGAGTCACCTCTCTTCTACCTCCATGGCTACTCTATAATGGGTCTAGGGCCTTCCCTAGTTTAACCTAATCAAAACAAGTATTAACATACAACTAAAGATAATATATATATAAATAACACTCAACGTTAATTCCATGAAATTGATATAAATATGTGTAATTTATGGATACATGAACATCTAATAATGTAATTTGCTAAAAATATGTAGAGAATTGGCAGTGTGTTAATCCCACAAATCCTAAAGACCACCAAAATTTAAGGACAAGAAAACACAACAAAGTTTTGAATTGTGATTATGATCAAATAGTTATGTTTGTAAGTAAGGAATTACCTCATCCATATTTACAAGGAAAAAATACAAACCCATGTATTGGTAATTTCACAATAAGGTTTGTTATGATATGCTTAAATATAACTTTATTGGATTCACAAGGATAAAAAAACACATACTAATGAATTTGGTGTGATAAATATTGTGTTTAATTTTATGTATGTTGGTGTGATGAAAGGTTGGAATTTTATAGGTTGGTTCCTTGATCTAAATTTGGTTACAAAGCTAAATTTTAAAAATAAAATAACAAGTGTATGTGCAATCCAAAAGAGAGATGTAACACATTTAAAATAAAGATAGATTAAACCATGTGTAGCAATTTAGATGGACACTCTTGACAATGTCACGCTATGTCTGACACCCTCCTAAGTGCATGTGCCTAATTATTCTTATAAATTACCTTAATAATTATTATTTTCATGAAATCGATTTAAATCTAAAAAAAATTGATTAAATATTTATTTAATGGACCTTTTAAAAGGTAAAGAGGGCTAGACTAGGATGCCTTGCATCCCTATCACACCTAATCAGACACAAAATTTAAAATGTTATTAATGGTCAAAATATGCTTATGAATCCAAAATCCCTTGTTGGTTTATGACGAGAGAGCAAACCCGAGACACACAAAATGATGCCAACAACAAGAGAAATTTAACTATTATTTAGAATGGAACTTCTTACAGGCAGAGGATCACAAATCCTCAAACTCTGCAATACATGCAAGTTACATAAATTATAGAAAATTACAGAAGACCCCCTTTCCCAGCATGCAAACTCTTTTCCCCAAAAAGCCACCAAAAATAAAAATCTTGCCCATAAATAGGGCTCCTTTCCAATTTGGAGCCAAAACAACATTCAAATTTGAGTTTTGGTGGTTTGGTACCCAAATTACAATTTGAATTTCACATTTGAATTCACATTTGAAAATTAGCACATTTCTAAAAATGCACCAACTTCTAGAAGCCATAACTTTTAATCCGACTATCATATTTTCAATGATAATTCATTTTCGGAAAGCTCTCGAAAAGATGATGTTGTGCAAAGTAGGGCCCATCTAGGGCCTCTAAGGGCCTCAAATTTGGATTCAAATATTTTAATAGCTAAAGGGGTATCCAGAAATGCAAAAACATCTAAGAAACAACCAACAAAAAATTAAAATCTTTCTTTTTTGGGTGATGTAGGATTTCCCTCACACCACTGGATGCTCCTGCATCAGTTTATCATAACCATTAATGTGAAATATGTTGAAACTAATATAAATATATCTATTTCCCTCCATTTAAACACTTAATAGAATTTGGATCTCTCAAGCAATCCTAAATATATTTAATGCAATTTTAAAAGAAAAAATAAGTAGAGGATATACAACACTATCTCACTCAATTAGAAGCTTGCAACACATCAAAAAATTCATGTTTATGCATTGTAACATGTTTCAAGTTTACGTTTCCTTTTTCATTATGAGCACTAAAACTTATAGGATCCCCAAGCATCCTCTAATTTATCCTTGTATGTGATAAGAAAAGTGACTTTAGTCAAATAAGGGATACAAATGTGAGTGGTAAGTTACAACCATGTTATTTATCATATATTTTTATCCTTTTTCCTCTTCTCTTCTCATATCACATGATTTATATCATCATAATCATAGTTGGTTATGGGGGTGGAAACACCAAAATGGGTTTTGACCAAGGAAAGATCCTACATAAAACAACCATTCTCCCCTTGTGCTTCTTATAGGTTATAGGTATAAAGTGGATTCAAGTGGATTGGAGATCTCAAGGCCTCAAAATCCTAACTCAAATATTCAGGAAAATTGCTTCTTATAGGTTATAGGTATAAATGTGTGAGGCTTCAAAGCAATAAACTCAACATAATCCACTCACCAACTTGGGTACTTTATTTTTTCTCCATTATCTCCATCCAATGAGACCTTATAATTTTTAATAACATGTTTCATAATTTGGTACCCAAATGTAACTCACTCTTATAGTTATTTTATATGTCCTAAATGATTTTACATCTCCACTATGAAGACCCAGCTTCCATAAGCCATAAATTTTGAACCAAGGGGCTTCTAGGGCTAAGAAACTCTAAATATTTTTCATAAGTGAACTCTATATCCTTTATATTATTTTTCATTCTATAATGCAAAAGTTATGTTATTTTTAATATAAACATTAGGAGAATGGTTGAGACACCTTTCTTCACAAAATTATTCATCATGTGCCTAAAGCCATTAAGGGTATATGCCTTCCTAGTAATATAGATGCTTACTAGTGGCTAACAGATTGGGTACATTGAGAAGTTACAATCTAATGCCCGAAAGGTGCCAAAATTTAACCAAAAAGCTCTAAATATATACCTTTAAACAAAGATAAATATTATTTGAATTTTATCAAGTTACAACTCCCTCACAATATTTTCAATGAATTAAACTACTAAAACTAAAACTAGGTATGCTTTTAACCAAAAAGTAGGAAAGGTGTACCCAATAACAAAAAAAATCCCAAATATCGGGGTGAGATCTAATGAATAAGATGTATCAGTGCCACAAAGACTAATTAATTACCAAGAATAAAATGTATGCCTAATACTATCAAGGAACGAAATCAATTATGAAGAATGACATTACTTACACAAAGACAAGATATGCACTAAAATATTCCCAAATGAAAAGATTTAAGAGCTTTAGATTACTTCACAATTGAATTGCACATAGACAAAATAGTAATTTCATTAATAACAAGTATTGAGCAGTCTTCTGAAAAAAAAGTATAAACAGGAAACATATGGGTATGTGCAAGATCATGATGGGCCAAAAAGTGGCAATATGATGGGTATGTGGCTAATGACTATCTTTTTACCCAAAATTGATGAAATGAAAAGAATTTTTAAAGGATATTCTTAGATTTGCACCAATATAAATTATTTTTTACTTTGAATTTAATAAGTAATTATTATTCATTTTCTATTCAAATTATGACTAAAGTCTTGATTGATAGGCTGATGGAAAAGAATATATAGCTTACAAACAATATCACATTTCTTGAATCCAAAATATGTATCACATTATATTCTTCACATACTATAGGATTAAAAAAGAAAAATTTTAATTTCATGAAGTTTTGACCAAGTTAAGGTGGTCAGACATACAAGTTTTTATATTTTTTAAAAAGTTGTAATAAAAAATTTATAATTAATTATTTACTTGGAAAAAATTACAAAAAAATATGCATCACATCGGAGCATGAGTCCTCTACTTATATATAAAATATTATAAAATAATATTATCATTTTATTGTGGTTAGGGTGGTTAGACAGACACCTACTTCTTATTTTTTCCCTGAAATTTAAGTAGCACTACAATGAAATTTCAAATTTTCACCAAATATATATATTTTTTTGAAACAAACCTAGTAGTTTAGAAACTAAATTAAAATGTTCTATAGATTCTATTCTTACATGTTTTTGAAATAATATAGATAACTTATTCAAATTTTTATGTCAAGTTGCCTAACTCTAATTTTTCTGAATTTTTTGCCACTTAAGGGCTTGCTTTTTCCATGATGATCAAATGAAAAGACACATAAAAGAAATAGAATTTAAGCCATCACAATGGTGTCGCTTCATTTCCAACCTCTTAGTTCACCAAAGGTTTCTTTGGCCTTGCCTGGAAAGCTTTGAGGATGTGCATCAGGCCCTTATGCTAAGGAATAATTAGATTTGTCATCCTCATCTTCCACGTTAGATGGTTGTCCTTAGTCAATTCCATGCAACATTCAGAAACCTTCATGAGGTCAATCTCCTAATATGAGACCAAGTGTATTTCACTAAGTTTTTGCAAGTGCAAGAAGCAAATTAAGTGAGTGTGAATCAATCATCTCTTTGACCCTTTTCTTGAAACTATCAATTAGGCTCTTGGTGTTCATGTCATTCCTCATTTCGACTTTATCTTGGAGTAGAACAAGAGCCACCAATGCACTTAGTACTTCACTTGAAATTTTAGTGCATTCATCAATTATTTCCTTAAGCTTTTGTAGACTTTTTTTATCAATTTATATTTTCCACTCTACCCCTTTAACCTATGACTGGTAATAAGCATCTAAAGAACTAGGTATAACCTGGTCTGCAGCCAACTTTTCCATGTCTAAATTTAACAATAATTTTAATTCAACTTAGTAATTATTCTATAGCCTCTCTTCCTTTTTAGTTTTAGTGATGTCTTCTCCTAAGGTGGTTTTCAAAGCATTCATTTCTTGGAAGAATTTTATGGATTTAGTAATAACAAGGATTCCCTTCATAACCAGAGACTCAATCCAATCATCCATGGCCTTGCTTAGGCTTTGAAAACTCTTGATTTTAGTTAAGGCCTCCTTTCCAACCATAGTAAGTGATTCTACAAAAGAATCAACTTGAGAGAGGCTGAGGAACAATCTCAAAAATTAACTTTAGGCATTCAGTCAAGTTCTGAGCCTGGGCTTTCAACTCATTTTTACTTTCTTTATCTTTCTTCGATCTCTCAACCATTCTACTTGCAGATAACTAAAAAATATGGACATCTCCATCTCTAGTAGGAGGACCGAGGTCTACTTTATTCACTTAGAAGTCACTTGCAACTACTTAAGAAACATCCCTTTGTACTAAAGGGTGTTCAATTTCTATATGGAGCCTAGCAGTAGTCTTTAACTTCTTAGGTTTTGGAGTTGAAGTTCTTTGTAATAACTGACCCATAATATCCTATTTAGGTAAGCCAAGTTGTATAGATTTTCTTTTCCATGACAATGAATCCTCCAACGAGGTTGGAGTTACTCAAACCTTGGTTTCCTTGAAGCCTAGAAACTCAAATAAAATCCTAGTGGCTATGGGGAGTATCCTCTATGATTGTTTGTGACCTCTAAGATGTGCCTACCTCTCTGATGGGTGATTCATCTTGGGAGGGAGAGGAATGAATATTCAGGGTTTGTATACCTTCATCTTCTTCTTCTCCTTCATTTTCCTTTTCGAAAGTAGGTAGGCTGAAAATATATTCTCGACATGTTTGTGAGTACACATTATTTTCAAGTGGTTCTTTATCACCACCTCCTTGGGCTCTAGATGGTAAGGACTGAGAAATGTTGCTAACTGATTTCTCACTATTAGAGGCTTGAGAAGTTCCTTCAACAGGTTGTGCATCTTTAGTCCTAGTATGAGGACAGGATTTCCTATTTTTCTTCTTTGTTACCCATTCTTGTATTATGGCCAAAGCATCAGTAATTTTTGCTTCAATGGCTTCCTTCTCTTTAAAGTTACAATCCATAGTAGGGATAGGATGGCTTTCTATCAATTCAGTATACACTTGATCTAATATGTTAGACCCATCTTCCATAATGCTTTGTAAATCCCACTTCAAATCATAAATTATTATCTATTCTACTAACAATCTCATCTAGCTCCTTCTCAGCTCATATTCATTGAAACGGTTAGCCCAATAATCTTCAAGCCTAAATTGATGGTGAAAAATAGGGCTCAATTTGAATTTTTTTTAATATAATCATTTAAATCAAAGGGGAACCGCTCATCATATGAAGGCATGTTATACCTGGATAGTTCCTTCTCAATATTCAAGGAATCTAACATTGATTGACAACTATATCCACCAAAACCAAAAGGGAAATAGACTGTCAATCTTTTCTTGTCCTGGAATAATCTGTTAACATCAGCCAATTTCCTACTTACCTCAATAATCACCCACTTGTCTTTAGGATACTTGAGAAATTTTATAGGAAATCCAACATATCCACCAACCCTAATGTATGAGAATCTCTAGAATTGAATGAAATGGCTACCACAAAAATCAAAAAAATACATGGATTCAAGTGATAGCCACATTGCAGGATGTCCTTGTATTTCTCTAACTATTCTCATGGAGAAAGCATCCATCACTCTTCTAAAATGCAGAAAGCTCTTTTGTAGCTAGATTTTATCATGATAATCATAAATTAGTACTTTTTCTAGAGGCACATCACTTGGCCTTAATTTGGGCCATGGTCTAGTGCTGGCAAGGGAATATATCAAGTACAAAGACATGTAGAAAAATCTATTAAGAGTGAAGAATGAAATTAACTTGAATGCAAGTGATCACTAATAATATTGACCTAGTCTAGAATTGTTCTCCACTCAAAATAATGTGGATGAAAAAATACATCCATTCTTCAAATCCATGAACATTTTCAATCCCCCTTACCCTATGTAACAACACCACAATGTCAGCAACCTCTTCTACAAAATTATTTTTGTTCAAGTTACGAGGCAATTAGGATTTACCCTTTTTTGGTTTGTCCAACCAATTCTTCACTATCACATTCCTATAAACCCATTTCTTTACAGTGAATTCAATTTGGGAATGCATACTCTTCTCTCTCTGGAAGCTTTAGGAAAGACATAAAGTTGGACCTCAAAACCTTCAAAACCAATCTATTGTCTTTGGTTCAAACCTCCCATGTCTATGAATTATAATACCTTATGCATTCTTGAATAAGTTCAGGGCATTGCAGGTCTATGGGAAATACAACAACTTCAACTAACCTACTGTCTATTACTCGTTCCATGATGGGTGAAGGATTGGGTTTCTTGAATTTACTTCACAATTCATCTAGATTAACATGCCATAGACGAGTATCACCAATTTTTGGACCCTCATATGTTAACCCAGATACATATTCACAACTCACGTATCTAATCTTTGCCATGAATTAGAAATAACAGTTTCTTAAAATTGATGTTTTCTACAAGGCATGTAGAAATAATCTAGAGAATAGACCAAAATGAGCAAAGGGCAGGTGCATGAAGTTGGGTTACAATTTTGTGGCCAATTTAAAAAAAAATTTGAAAACTCATAACGTGAGTGCGTTATAACACGATCAAATTATGGAAATTTAAAAGCAAAAAATAGTGAAAGTGATTCATTTTATGTTGACTATTCTTCTACTCTACCCATGTCCAAAAACCGTCATTTTCGTACTTGCGTTCTAGGAGGAGGGATTGAGCAAAAATCTTCAACAACAATTACTATTTCTTTGAAAGGATGGCACCACGATGATGAAGAGGTGGGAGAGGTAAGTATTGTTTGCTATTTGTTTTAAATTTCTTAGTTTTAGGTTGATTTTGTTAGTTTAAGGTTATATTTGATATATAATTTTTTGAATTTGGAGGAGATGCAAATGATCCCGCAAACCCACAAAATCCTCAACAAGAAGAGCAACCAAATCCTGAACAAGAAAATCAACCTCAACAACAACCTCCTCAACCAATCCCTCAACACCCTCCTGTCACTCAACAAAATTTAATGAGTGAGATTGAGAGCAACAAAAAACAAATTAAGGATTTTATTAGTAGGTTCAGTGATCCAAATGGTTCAACCACAGAAAGAATAATCCTCACAAATTCATTGAAAGATATGTTAAAAAATGTGGATTCAATTAGCAAACAAATAAGTCGATGGCAATATAGGAGGTAGGTGGCTAGGGCATATTATGTAGATAAACTATCATATAAACAAGTAAAGGATTTAAAAATTACAAAAGGTGATTTGTGTTTTTTATTCATTGACTCATGCACAAATAAAAATTTTACCCTCAATGCAAAGAGGTTTCCTATTCATTGGTGTCACTGCCAAGAGATTAGGAACAATTTTTATGATAGGTGGTACATGGTCTTTGAAGACTGACCGTGCAACGATTGTGAAGTCCCCTAGTATTTTCTTAGGAAACTATATAGTGATTCCATATTGAGAAAAACCCAAATTATATTGATATGAGGGACTACCAGGGGAGACGTGGGGGGTCGACTCAGGATAGGCATAGTGCATAGCCAGATCCTATGCAACAAGGGAGACGAGCTCTCACTAGGCCGCCTCGTGAGCACATTGTTATGCCTTCCATCGTGAAGGAGAGTGCCAACATAGAGACATTGCAAGTGATCAACACTTTGACATAGAGTGTCATCCATCATACTAGCCCTATTCTACAATGCCATGCAGGGGAGTCTTCGAGTGGTGGCCTTCGAACCCATGTGTGTCAATCTTGCGGGGTGACTTGTTCATATGACCCCACCGACACTCAAGAGGCTACAACAGAGGATCCATATGCATCTACGGAGATGGAGAGGGCGGCTGACATTTTGCATGATGCATATGGAACTGATACTCGGGTAAAAGCAAGCATGTTCATTGAATTTAATTTATTAAATTTCAATTTTTAAATGCAAGATTAACTAATTTAGTTTTATGATTTTAATAAAATTGCAAGGTCATAGTGTTGAGACTGGATACACTGGCCCTCCATCTACTTATTTATGCAATACACCTATCAGAAAGGTATGTAACTAGTAAACAATTATAAATGTATTACATGTTAATAGATTTTTTTTACAAATGGTATTTTAATATGTGATTTTGGACATTGAACAGGGTAATATTGGAGGTTTTGAGGGAACACCTCCCAGTACCAGTGGATTTACTCAAACCTTCACGCAGGTAATAGAATAAAGAGTTTAACTAATGAATTGTACTTAATAGATTTGTGTAGTTTATATTCATCTCGTTGGTTATGTTGCATTGCACATCATTCAAACTCAAAGCATTACTTCACATTCCATAACTAATAACTAGATGTTGATAGATGACAGAATTTCAACTTCAATATATAGTTGTTTAGAAATTCAACATAAGTAACTTGATGCAATTTCTAAACATGGAGGCATGTGCTAGTGCAAAGGTGCACCTGCACGACAAACTATGGATTCTTGGAAAAAATCAATGAAACCATAATAGTAAGCAATAGCATAGACAAGGCAATTAGTAGTTTCAAAAAATTCCTTGAAGAAATGTGGTCTCATGGCATGATGGAATTCCATTCCATCACCATGAGACCACATTTCTTCGAGGCATTTCTCCAAAATGCTCACCACCTTTTCTATGATACCATATTTTTCATATATGTGCACAAAAGAATTTTATAAAACTACTCATGCTTCCTCCTTTCGAACAAGATATGGATAGGGAAAATAGTAAGCATGATAATCAGAAATATATAGTTTAATAAGTACTCAAAATTTTGTTCATCTATCTCATACAAAATAAGTCATGACGTGGATCACTATTGTAACTTTTTTTTATTAAATAATGTTTTGTTTTATTTTCAAATATTGGTTGTGGAAACACCTCCAAATTTTATGAGGGCAATGGATATCGGTGTTTCATCCGCTATACAATCCTCGATGGCTTTGATAGGGGAGGTATGAGGAAAATTACTAAATTTCAATTTACATTTGTTGTTATAGATGTTAGTTCGAGTGAAAAATAAAACCAAATTATTGATTCATAGTATAATTTCTATTTGGATGGTTTATATAGGGCTTGAGCATACGTCAACATCGGCCTTCGAATATTTCCCTTGTGGAGAGTGATCGTGAGATGGCCGTAAGTGATTATTTTTTTAAATATATCATTTTTTATAATGTAATTTCTATATATTAATGTCTTTACTTCTTAAATTGTAATAGTTAAAACTTCACCAAGAGCTTAACGCTAGTAGGAGGAGCAACAGGAGCACTCCTCGAGTGCAGTAGAAATGAGTGATAGACCTATCCACGTCTGATCGACCAACAAAGGGCTAGAGTTTATTTTGAGAGCCAGGAGAGTAATGACTTTTGATTCTAGAGCCCTTTTGTTGTATGCCTACATGGCAGTTTTGTACATATTTTGTATTAGCCAAGTATGGAAAGAATGCATACAAGGTAGAATTACCATCAGATTTGGGCATATCTCCAGTATTTAATGTTGTTGATTTGATCCGGTATAAGGGGATAGTCAGTGATGAAGTTCAGAACAGCCAGGAGATCTTTAAGGATATCAGTAATATACCCCTTCCTAATCAAGAGAAACCTCAGGCAGAGAAGATCTTGGAATCCAGGGTGAAGAAGGCTACAAGACACAGGGTATACATGGAGCACCTTGTCAAGTGGAGGAACAAACATGAATCTTACCTAGTTTGAGGAAGCTGATTTTAAGAAGCTAGGAATTGATCTATCACTGATATCACCTCAAGTTCCTTGATCTTTGTGTTGAGAGGGGGAGAATGGTGCAGGAGCACCTGCCAAGGTGCCAAAGTGCAACCATATTTTGAAGTCTTGGTTTAAAATCAATTTTATTTTTTTGTGTAAGGTCTTTAACACCATCTAGATTGTGATTGAGGACCTTTTGGTTCTTAGGTTAAAATTTGAATAAGTTTGAAATCCCTTTTGTGGTTGTTCCCTAAGCTTTAGCAAAATGTTGCAAAACACACTATGTTTTAAAGAAACAAGTTTTTGGCCGTTCTTAGGCTAAAATGGAAAACCTAACTATTTTCTAAGCACTGTAAAAGAGATCTCTCGACCTTTTGAAGGGGTTAGATGCTTTGAATGTTGGCAGTTTTAGGAAAACAATAAGAGAAACAGTGATTTTTGTTATGAAAGTGTTGTTTTTCTGTTCTTGTGTGTGATAGTTGCAAGAAATGAATTGAGGAAATTTTTTTTTGGATTGAATAGCATGTAAAGAAACCTTTTGAATCATTTCTTGTGGCATTTTAGATAGTTTTTCCATCACTTTCTTTCATTTTGTAAATACTGTGGTTTTCATGTTTTGCTGTTTTGACTGGTAATCTAAGAAAAATGGAGTTTTAGCTTGTTTTCTGTCCGTACCAAGGATTATGGGTGTAGTGGAAACAAATCTAGACTCCATCCTTGTACATAATGTAGATATAGGAGTCTTTAAGAGTTCTGGAAGCATAAATATAATCTTTTCCTAGGCGAGCTTGTGATGCCCGGTTTGGAAAAGGTGGTTGAAAATGAGACCTAACGTGGCAGGGGTGTTGAATTTTTGTTAAAGCAGCATGTGAAATGTTTTTAGGAGCCTTCATAAAGGTTATTATGATAGAAAATTCCTTGGCTAATCCTTTGGAGGTTGGAACAAGCAAAGCAGTCCAAGAAAGGGGCAAGAAAAGCCCTAGTTTTTGCAAGAACATGGTATACCTGTGTACGGATAGAGAACAATCCAAAACTTCAAGAAATTGTTAGTGCTTAGGATTTGAGCTAGGGTGTCAAAAGGGTGTTTGGTCCAAAGAGTTGAAGGAGAGGAGTATTAAGCATTTTTCTTGTTTGAGGAGGCCTAATCCTAGTAGCCCTTTCCAAACCCTAGATTAGGGTTTTGTGATAGCGATGGAGAATCAAAGGATGGAGGTTAAACAAGAACCCTTCCTTGATGGTTTTCAAACCATACAAGCCTAAGCACACCCCTGAAAGCAAGTTAGGAGGATTTAAAGGTTGTCTAGTCTTTAAAAGGATTAAGGGCTAGATGGAGAATGTGAGGAAAAGCACCAAGAACTGCTTGGTAGCAGCAAACTAGAATTGATAGTATGGTTGGCAAGTGACCAGGGGTGCCTAATAACTTTTAGGACCTATCGGTTGAGTGGTGGAGAGAAACACCAAGGGGTTATCTATTGGAGACCCAGAGCATTGAGCCAATGATTGACTCAATCCAACCCTATCCCTATCAGATTGGTATCAAAGCTGAGTAAAAGATTTGGGAAAATAGCTTATATGTCAAAAGTTGAGTCAAGTGAAACTCCCAACATGGTTACAAATGCACAATTATCCAAGAGGGTTGAAGAACAAGAAGAGGACAACAAGTCCCTAAAAGAAAGAATAGAGAAACTGGAGAAGGCATTGAACAATGCAAGGTTGGAAGGAACAGTGCCAAAGGAAGAAGAGATAGCAGAGGAAGACAAAGTCCCTGAACCTGACCCTGTTTTGGAGGAGGAGCCTTTCTTGAATGCATTAAAAGCCCTAAGTGGAAAAGGACTTGAGGGTATACCACTGTTCAGTGGAAAGATGGATCCTGATTTGGTCATGGACTAGATAGATGGAATGGAGAATCACTTTGAGTGTGATGGAGTCATAGAAGAACAGAAGGTGAAGGTGGAAAAATCAAGGTTGAGAGGATCAGCTTTGACATGGTGGAAATTTTTTTAGACTGAGAGGGAGAAAGAAGGCAAGAAGCCCATATCAACCTGGAAAGGAATGGTTGCTAAGGTAAAGGAAGCATATATGCTAGATGATTATGAGATCCAACTTCACAAGAAGAGGAAAAGTCTAAAGCAGAAAGACCAAGATGTCAACAACTATACTGAAGAGTTTCAGAAGCTTTGCTTGAGATCAAATGTGGCAGAAGATGAGAGCCTGAAAGTGGCTAGGTACCTTAATGGCTTGAAGTGGAACATACAGGAGGAGATGGCTTTACTCAGCCCCAATACAGTCCACCAATGTTATCAGTTGGCCATAAAGATTGAAGAGAGGAACAAAAGGAAGCATGATCACTCTTCTAAGGGCAGAGGCCAAGGCAGGGATCAAAGAGATCAAAGAGGACAGTGTGGTGGTTACCAAGGAAGAGGTGGTGACCAAAGAAATCAAGGAGAATCAAAACTCATTGAGCATGGAGGTGAAACATTATCAAGAGGAGGATTTAATAGAGGAAGAGGACCTCAAGGAGGTTCAAATAGAGGAAGAGGAGCAGGCATAAGTAACTCCTACTTTGCCACCATGAAATGTTATCACTACAATCAGCTAGGTCATCCAGCTTACAGATTCCCGGAGAAAGCATCCTCTTCAAGCAATGAAAAGAGAGTGGCCTATGCACAAGAGGACACCATGAGTGTCAAATCACCTGAGATTAGTCATATAGAATCAGAAGTAGGAGAAAATCTGATGTTTAACATGGTTTTGATCAGACAACTGGTCAAAGAATAACCCAAGCAAAGGAGGGCTTTGTTTAGAGAAAGGTGCAAGATATTTGGAAAGGTATGCAAGGTCATTGTAGATTCTAGTTCTATAGATAATATCATCTCTGAGGAGGTAGTAAAGAAGTTGAAATTGGAAACCAAACCCCACACTAACCCTTACAAAGTCACATGGTTGAACAACGGGCAAAGTGTTCTAGTGAATGAGCAGGTTACAGTGGAATTCTCAATTGGAGGCTACAAAGACAAGCTGATTTGTGATGTACTACCCATGGATGCATGCCATCTTCTGCTAGGTAGGCCATGGCAATATGACAAAGGTGCTATATATCATGGGAAGGAGAACACCATTGGATTTAAGAAGGATGGAAGAACTTTCAAGCTGCAGTCATTGATAGAGGAAGATGAGGGGCAGTCCAAGGTACCAAACATCATGTTGAGCAGTGGTAAGGAGTTTATCAGAAATCTACATCAAGGAGGTGAAGGTTATGTGGTCTTAATGCAGTCCAAAGAGGAAGAAAAGGATGAGAAGATAATCATACCTGAAATAGTTCAAAGGCTGCTAGAAAAGTACAAGGAAATTGTCAATGATGGTACACCTCCAACCCTACCTCCAAGGAGAGCTATAAGCCATCAAATTGATTTCATACCTGAAGCTTCCTTACCTAACAAGGCAGCATACAAGCTCACACCAAATCAGAATCTTGAAATGGCTAGACAAGTGAAGGAGTTGTTGGATCAAGGCTTGATTCAAAAGAGTATTAGTCCATGTGCAGTCCCAGTAGTTTTAGCAACAAAAAAAGGTGGTAAGTGGAGATTATGCACTAATTCTAGAGCAATTATTAGAATCACAATTAGGTATAGGTTTCCTATTCCTAGAATTGAAGACCTGATGGATTGTCTTGGAGGTGCAAAATTCTTCACCAAGTTGGATCTTAAGAGTGGATATCATCAAATCAGAATCAAGGAGGGTGATGAGTGGAAGATAGCTTTTAAGACAAATGATGGCTTGTATGAGTGGAAACTGATGCCATTTGGCCTCTCAAATGCCCCTAGCACATTCATGAGGCTAATGAATGAGGTGCTTAAGGATTTCACAGGGATCTTTGTAGTAGTCTATCTTGATGACATACTGATTTTCAGTAAGACAGCAGAAGAACATTTGAAGCATGTGGAGATGGTACTTAAAAGGCTGCAAGAAGAACAATTGGAAATCAACCTTGAGAAGTGTGAGTTCTTCAAACAATAACTTGTGTATCTAGGCTTTCTAGTATCCCAAGGAACGTTGAAGATGGATCCAAGTAAGGTGGAAGCCATCCTAAACTGGCCTACACCAACCACAACAACAGAGGTAAGAAGTTTTCATGGTTTAGCTCTGTTTTATAGGAAATTCATCAGGAATTTTAGTGGTATATGTGCACCAATACTAGATACAATCAAGGGTGGTCAGAAAACAAAGTTTAAATGGACTCAAGAGGCTGATAGAGGGTTTGAAAAACTGAAACAAGAAGTGGCAACTCAACCCATTTTGTTATTGCCTAGTTTTGATAAGTTGTTCACAGTTGAGTGTGATGCAAGTGGAGTAGCAGTAGGAGTACTTAGTCAAGAAGGTAGGCATGTAGCCTTCTTTAGTGAAAAGCTCAATGAAGCCAAGAAAAAGTACTCTACCTATGATCTAGAACTATATGCTTTATTGCAGTCCCTTAGGAAGTGGAGGCATTATTTGTTACCCAAAGAGTTTGAGGTCTTCATAGATAACCAGGCACTCAGTTACATCAACACCCAAGAGAAGCTGAGTAATAGATATTTGAAATAGATGGAATACATCCAAGCTTTCACTTTTACCATCAAGCATAAGAAGGGACAAATGAATAAGGTGGCAGATGCATTAAGTAGGAGAATGTTGACAGTGCAGGAAATACAGCTGAAGAGCATTGGATTGGATAGTTTCAAAGACCTCTATGGTGAGGATGAAGATTTCTCAGAAGCCTACAAGGTATGTTCAGATTTTGAAAATCATTTTCATAGTCAGTATGTTGAGTATACATTGCAAAATGGACTATTATTTAAGGGCAATCTGTTATGTGTCCCAAGAGGATCAATGAGGGAAAATCTGATCCAAGAGAAACATAATGGTAGTCTTAGTGGGAATTTTGGAATAAATAAAACTTTAGAGCTGGTACAAAGGTTCTATTACTGGCCTAAGTTGGCAAGAGATGTTAGGAAATATGTGGAGCAGTGTGTAGTTTGCATGAAAACCAAAGGGGGAGCTAGCAATGCAGGTTTGTATCAACCTTTACCCATTCCCAATAGACCATGGGAGTGTGTTAGTATGGATTTTGTGGTAGGACTTCCCAAGACTAAGGCAGGGTTTGACAGTATTTATGTAGTTGTGGACAGATTCAACAAGATAAGTCACTTCATTCCTTGCAAGACTACACATGATGCTAGCTACATTGCCCATCTTTTCTTCAGGGAAGTTTTAAGAATCCATGGATTGCCATTGAGCATTGTATCAGACAGGGATGTGAAATTCATGAGCCATTTTTGGAAGACTTTATGGAGCAGATTGGGAACAAATCTGTCATTTGGATCAGCTTACCATCCTCAGACTGATGGTCAAATAGAGGTGGTTAAAATAGTGTTAGGTAATCTTTTGAGGTGCTTGACAAAGGAATATGGACAAAAATAGGATGTGGTGATTTCACAAACTGAATATGCCTATAATGATAGTGTTAATATAACTACAGGGAAAAGTCCATTTGAAGTGGTGTATGAGATGCACCTAAGAGGCATTTGTGAACTCAGAGACCTTGGATCTCAAGAGAATAGGAGTGGACATGCAGAAAACTTCACTTAAACCATGAAGGAGATTCATGAGCAGGTTAAGAAGACAATCACAGCAGCAACACAAAAATTGAAAGAGAAAGTTGATGTGTCAAGGAGAGATGTGCAGTTTGAAGTAGGTGACTATGTTATGGTTCATCTTAAAAAATCAAGGTTGCAAAAGGGAATGTCAACCAAAATTCAGATGAAAAGAGTAGGACCATGCAAGGTGTTAGCCAAGTATGGAAAGTGCATATAAGGTAGAATTACCATCAGATTTGGGCATACCTCCAGTATTTAATGTTGTTGATTTGATCCAGTATAAGGGAACAATCAGTGATGAAGTTTAGAACAGCTAGGATATCTTTAAGGATATCAATAATATACCCCTTCCTAATCAAGATAAACCTCAAGCAGAGAAGATCTTGGAATCCAGGGTGAAGAAGGCTATAAGACACAGGGTATACATGGAGCACCTTGTCAAGTGGAGGAACAAACATGAATCTAACCTGGGTAGAGGAAGCTTATTTTAAGAAGCTATGCATTGATCTATCACCGATATCACCTCAATTTCCTTGATATTTGTGCTGAGAAGGGGAGATTGGTGTAGGAGCACCTGCCCAGGTGCCAAAGTGCAACCATATTTTGAAGTCTTGGTTTAAAATCAATTTTATTTTGTTGTGTAAGGTCTTTAACACCATCTATATTGTGATTGGGGACCTTTTGGTTCTTAGGTTAAAAGTTGAATAAGTTTGAAATCCTTTTTGTGGTTGTTCCCTAAGCTTTAGCAAAACGTTGCAAAACACACTGTGTTTTACAAAAACAAGTTTTTGGCCGTTCTTAGGCTAAAACGGAAAACCTAACTATTTTATAAGCATTTTAAAAGAGATCTCCCAACCTTTTGAAGGGGTTAGATTCTTTGAATGTTGGCAGTTTCAGGAGAACAATAAGAGAAACAGTGATTTTTATTGTGAAAGTGTTGTTTTTCTATTCTTGCGTCTGATAGTTGCAAGAAATGAATTGAGGAAATTTTTTGTTGGATTGAATAGAATGTAAATAAACCTTTTGAATCATTTATTGTGGCATTTTAGATAGTTTTTCCATCGCTTTCTTTCATTTTGTAAATAATGTGGTTTTCCTATTTTGCTGCTTTGACTGGTAATCTCAGAAAAATGGAGTTTTAGCTTGTTTTTTGTCTGTACCAAGGAGTTTGGGTGTAATGGAAACAAAGATAGACTCCATCCTTGTACATAATGTAGATCTAGGAGTCTTTAAGAGTTCTAGAAGCATAAATATAATCTTTTCCTAGGCGAGCTTGTGATGCCCGGTTTGGAAAAGGTGGTTGAAAATTAGACCTAACATGGGAGGGGTGTTGAATTTTTCTTAAAGTATCATGTGAAATGTTTTTAGTAGCCTTCATAAAGGTTCTTATGATAGCAGAGTCCTTGGCTAATCCTTTGGAGGTTGGAACAAGCAAAGCAGTCCAAGAAAGGGGCAAGAAAAGCCCTAGTTTTTGCAAGAACAGGGTATACCTGTGTACGGACAGAAAATAGTCCAAAACTTCAAGAAAATGTTAGTGCTTAGGATTTGAGATAGGGTGTCAGAAGGGTGTTTGGTCCAAATAGTTGAAGGAGAGGAGTATTAAGCATTTTTCTTGTTTGAGGAGGCCTAATCCTAGTAGCCCTTTCCAAACCCTAGATTAGGGTTTTGTGATAGCGATGGAGAATCAAAGCATGGAGTTTAAACAAGAACCATTCCTTGATTTTTTTGAAACCATAGAAGCCTAAGCACACCCCTGAAAACAAGTTAGGAGGATTTAAAGGTTGTCTAGTCTTTAAAATGATTGAGGGCTAGATGGAGAATGTGAGGAAAAGCACCATGAACTGCTTGGTAGCAGCAAACTGGAATTGATAGCAGGGTTGGCAAGTGATCAGGGGTGCCTAATAACTTTTAGGACCTATAGGTTGAGTGGTGGAGAGAAACACCAAGGGGTCATCTATTGGAGACCCAGAGCATTGAGCCAGTGATTGACTAAATCCAACCCTGTCCCTATCACAAAAAGATGTGTTTATACACTTCAATTGTGCACTCACCCTTTGGTTTTTTGAAAGAAAAATCTACCTATGCCATTGTTACATTGCACAGGTAAACCAAATTTTGTATTGTGGAGCTATATTAAACTACCACTCTTAAGACCAATGTAACAATGATACAAAATAATGTTTGAGACTATGAGAAGACATCAAAATGGCTAGTGTACTAAACAAGTTATTATGATTTATGAAGAAAACTGATAACTCTACTCACTTGGCTTCTTTTTTCAAAATCATACAAATTGAACCCTAGCATAAATAGACTCTGTATATCAAGCTACCACAATTCAAGTTTCAATGATAAATATTTATGATGCATGTTTTAAATGACAATCAAGTTTATGGTGGTTTTGTTTTTTATAGGATGTTATGTGATATTCTAATCCTAATGCATGCTTCTAGGCTGCATATATATTTATATTTTGTTTTTACATGATATTTGTACCAACGAACCCAAAACGAACCGAACCTACCTCCAAAAAAAATTGGCCTAACCAGTGAACCGGACCCCCAAACCTAAACCCAAACCTCAAAACCTATTCCAACACTTTTCATTTTTCCTGCACAAACTTAATTGACTACCAAATTATGCTGCCTCATCACTTTACCCACTTTTACTCCCTCAAACATTTCTTTTTCATTCAAAACCCCTATTTTCCCAACTAGGGCATTATGCCATAGCATAATTTTGATCTCCCCTGTCCTTGAAAACCTTTTGAACACATCAAAATCCACAACCTCACCCTATTTCCAACCTATTCTAACTTATTTTCAAGCAATTTCTTCTTTTCACCTCTTCTAGGCTTGCTTTTGAGGGGCCTCAATTTTAAATTTTGAATAGGGGCAACGTTAGTAATCTATACCAATTCCTTTACCAATGCTATTTTCTTATTCATACTCCCTATACTACTTATATCAGGCCCATACCACTGAGACACAGCCTGGACAATAGATGGAATGGCCTATTTCAACATATTACACTCAAACCCTTAAGGGATCGATCCGGTTGAACGTAGCTCAGAGCGATTCCGTGTGTTTAGGTGTGAAAGAGGACCATGCCTAGTGTAAAAATACCTATTTAAATGTGTTGGAATAGTTTGTTTGGTCACATGAGTTGTAGAACAAAATTTGCACCACTTCGCAACTTTCAACTGCTTCCATTTGACACTTTTTCCATCAACTAAAAACCTGACACCACAAGAAAACCACTCTGAGATAAAAAAACTGAGAGAGGTTATTGCAAAGGGGCCCAACACGATCCCATAAGATTAGAAAATAATTTTCTAAAAATCACTATATCCAAGTAACAACATGCTGAAGTTTGTAGCCATTTTGCACTTTGGACCCTTAAGGGATCGATCCGGTTGAACTTAGCTCAGAGCGATTCCGTGTTTTTGTGTGCAAAAGAAAACCATGAATAGTGTAAAAATACCTATTCGGATGCATTGGAATAGTTTTTTTGGTCACACGAGTTGTAGAACGAAAGTTGCACCACTTTGCAACTTTCCATTGCTTTCAATTGACACGTTTTCCATCAATTGAAAACAAGACACCATAGAAAAATCATACTGAGATAACAAAAACCAAGAGAGGTTATTGTAGAGGGGCCCAACATGATCCCATAGAATTAGACAAGAAGTTTCTAAGCATCATGGTAGCTGAGTAACAACATGCTAAAGTTTGTAGCCATTTTGCACTTTGGACCGTTAAGGGATCGATCCAGTTGAACATAGCTCAGAGTGATTCCACGTGTTTGGGTGCAAAAAAGTACCACACCTAGTGTAAACATACCTATTTGGATGCATTGGAATAGAGTGTTTGGTCACACAAGTTGCATAATGAAAGTTGCACTACCTTGCAGCTTTCCACTACTTCCATTTGACACTTTTTCCATCAATTGAAAACTGGACACCACAGGAAAACCACTCTGAGATAAAAAAAAACTGAGAGAGGTTATTGTAGAGAGGCCCAACATGATCCCATAGGATTAGATGAGAAATTTCTAAGTATCACAGTATCTGTGTAACAACATGCTAAAGTTTGCAACCATTTTGCACTTTGGACCCTTAAGGGATCAATCTGGTTGAACATAGCTCAGAGTGATTCCATGTGTTTGGGTGTGAATGAGGACCATTACTAGCGTAAAAATACCTATTTAGATGCATTGGAATAATTCTTTTGGTCACACGAGTTGTAGAACAAAAGTTGCAACACTTTGCAACTTTCCATTGCTTCCATTTGACACTTTTTTCATCAACTGAAAACTTGACACGATAGGGAAACCACTCTAAGATAAAAAAAACCAAAAGAGGTTATTATATAGGAGCCCAACATGATCCCATAGGATCAGACAAGAAGTTTCTAAGGATCACAGTATCCGAGTAATAACATGTTGAGGTTTGCAACCATTTTGTAGTTTGGACCCTTAAGGGATCGATCTAGTTGAGCATAGCTCAGAGTGATTCTGTGTGTTTAGGTGTGAAAGAGGACCATTACTAGTTTAAAAATACCTATTTGGATGTGTTGGAACAATTTTTTTGGTCACACGAATTGCAAAACAAAAGTTGCACCACTTTGCAACTTTCCATTACTTCTATTTGACACTTTTTCCATCAACTGAAAACTGGACACCACAAGAAAACCACTCTAAGATAATAAAAACTAAGAGAGTTTATTGTATAGGGTCCCAATTTTTTCCCATAGGATCATATGAGAAGTTTCTAAGCATCACGATATCTGAGTAGCTACATGCTAAAGTTTGTAGCCATTTTGCACTTTGGACCCTTAAGGGATCAATCTGGTTGAACGTAGCTCAGAGTGATTCCGAGTGTTTGGGTGTGAAAGAGGACCATGTCTAGCATAAACATACCTAATTAGACATGTTTGAATAGTCCGTTTGGTCACACGAGTTGCAAAACGAAAGTTACACCACTTTGCAACTTTCCACTACTTGCATTTGACACTTTTTCCATCAACTGAAAACTGAAAACCACAAGAAAACCACTCTGAGATAACAAAAACTGAGAGATTTTATTGTAAATGGCCCCATCACAATCCCATAGGTTTAGACAAATATTTTTAAGCACCATGGTATCCGAGTAATACCCCGTCAACGATTGCTACCTTTTTGCACTTTGGGATTTGATGTTTCATTGAATTGTACGGTTCTGTATAGTGTGATTGTGTTTCTTTTTCGATGGAATTTGGTGGGAAAAAGACTTAACTCCATTTTAGTCTTGGTTTGGTTGGATTTCAAGTGATTTTTTACATTTTAGAAGCCAATTACTAAGGGCCAGTTTGTATACCCTGTTGTAAGGGTTTCAAGTGCATTAAAATGTCATATTAAGCCTTTCACCCGCTGTATGCTTCTATAACTCAATGGAAAGGCTTAGTTATGGTTATAAAACATGTGTGCATATTTTTTTGCATAAGGGAGGTGAATAGAGGGTTTTTAGGCGGTGCCCTAGATGTCAAATGGTGCATTTTTTAGCGGAAAATGGTGGTTTATTGCTAGGGTTTGAAGAAATATTTGGGGGCAGTGATATCTCTTAAACTTTTAAGCTTGTGCAGACCTTTTTGAACGTTTTTTAGGCTTTATTTTGTTGTGGGAAGTTTCAAGTAAGGTTTTTCAACAAACCCTTGCCTAACTTATAGTCTCCAAATCTCATCAAATGGGCTTATCTTTTAGAGAAGGTCATCCAATGGCCAACCAAACATCAATCAAGCTTTAACATAGACCCTAAGACAAATTACCAAGAGATCATACAATGTTTCTTTTTACCATCATTAAGATCCAATAGACCACCTTGCATAAAGGATAATAAATTAGCCCTATTTACAAAGAGATGACCTTTTAAACACTAGATCTTCATTCAAACTCCTAAAACAATAGTATGTTATCTGTCAAATGTCAAATTCCATGATTTTTTTCCTGTTCCAAGACCTCTACACCCCTAATACAACAAACCCTCTATTTCAAGAAAAATACTTGGGGTTTTAATGAAACTCCTATCTCCCACACTTTCCATACCCAAAAAAAGCACCAAACACACTTACCAGACCCTACACATCATGAATAATACATTAAATGTACAGTCCTTCCCACATTTTGTCAAAACACCACTTGAAACCCTCATTTTCATCATGAAAATACCCTACTGCAGCCCTAGAACATCATTCCAAACACCCAACCTTGACTCCACAACATTATAATTAGGTTAGGCATGTATTTTACAAGTTAGAGGACCCATTCCACAAGTTACAGTAGGCACAAAAATTGGAATGGGTTGAATTATATTAAATGCCTTTTGCCCAAGTCATACTCTCTCAAGGTTAACAATCTTAATCTTGAGCTAATAGTGATTACTAAGAAAGGTAATTCCACCAACTCTATCAAACAATTTACCATAGGAACAATAAAAGCAGAGGATTTGAAAGGAACTCCATGGAAACCAAGCTCTCTAAATGGTATATCAAACTCTTAGACCTCATTCTTGCACATTTACAACCAAATTCAAAGATTTGCCTTCAAAAGGCTACAAATTCAAAATATTGACAATTTTGTAGCAAGAATGCATTTTTTTGCACATTTGACCACCGAGACTCAAAAACTCACCCTAATACACCTCAAATGGTCTTTTTTGACCTTATTTAGCATAAATAAACAAAAAATACCTTAATCTAATATATTGACCACCTATCAACCTTCAAAAAGTGAAATTTTGCAACTAGGAGACTAGGTGCTCCTGCACCAAAATTACATTGTGTTTGAGCCTTCAAGAGGCTTTAAATCTAGCCTTTACAAATGATTCTACATCTTTCCATTCATGACTAACTTTTGATCTTGTAACTAACATGACTTATTACATTATAAATCAATTGACCATGTAATATGACCTTATTCAATTGACAATTTACTCAAAACACAATTTACTAACTTAAAATAATTCCATGAACCAAATTTGCTCAATAACCTTGGTGCCCCTACACCAATTTTCAATATTTCAATAAATTTCATTACAAGTACAAATCTCATTACAATGCCTTAGGTACTATGTTCTCACAGATATTTTACAATGTCACTCATACATTCAAGATTTTCTTATAATGTCTACATCATAGGTTCTCATTTAGAGGTTAACTTCAAATGAGTAACTTCAGATTCCCTCGCAAAGCTTCAAACGCTCTTTTATAATGGCTTCAAATCAGAATTGATATTTTTCAAGATCGTGAAAATAAGGATGTTGCATTGCTTTTTTGGCTAAGATTCTCTTCGATGGCTCAAAAATTAGCATTTTCTGCAAGGAGAGACCAATCAATTTTTACTAGTTTAGTTACAAATGTACGCAAAGTAAAAGAATAAAAAGAAACAACTCATCCAAAATCAAAATGAAATGAAAATAGATGGAAGCCACTTGTAATAGATAGGAATGGCAGTCTCTCAAATTAGTCACTCCTGGTCATACATCATTGCAAGTTCCAAGATACCTATTGCACACAACACCTCTCATGAATCTAGAATATCTCAAAATTCGAGATGCTCCTATAATGTCTACATCATAGGTGCTCATGATAAGGTTAACTTCAAATGAATAACTTGAAATTTCCTCACCAAGCTTCGCACACACTTTTGTAATGGCTGAAAATCATAATTGAGATTTGTCAAGATCATCAAAATAGGGATGTTACATTGCTTTTATGCCTGAGATTCTCTTGGATGGCTTATAAATCTAAATGTTATGCAAGGGGACACCAATCAATGTTTACCAGGTTACTTACATATATGAAAAGTAAAATAAGAAGATAGCATTGGCATCAAATAAATTAACATGGATACAAGTATAAATTAATAAGAACCATTGTGCATATACTTACAAATTAATCCAATGAACCATCTGAATTTGTTCTAATCTTTATTGTGTCAAGTATTGCATCATGGTTAGACTCACGGACCTTCCACAAGGTCTTGTTCAAAGGTCTACCTCCATATTTTCTCAAATGAACATTGGATGCCATAACAAGGTTCGATTAATGAAGAATCTTACAATGCGGTCAAAGTCCTCAAACAACCAGTGTTTAACTCTTATGTGGGTCCTTTCTAAGCCACGTTATAGTAACAACAACTGAGCCTGTAGGGTATTCAATGTTTTCTCCATCTATAACTGGGGCTTCCAATTTCTTTTTGGCCTCAACACAATGACACAAGTAATAGCTCATTCACTCTTCATTTTCTTCATCTACAATAACTGCATAAACATGCCCTACATTGATATGTGCAGAAAATCACTTGAAATTAGTCAACATTACGAATACAGTACAAAGTAAGATAACAATATGGAATTTCAAAAATTAAGCAAGTAGATATATTACTTGGTTGAACTAGATCTGATACATGGTCAAAGTCAACCGATGATTCCATCTATGTTAGTTCCAATGTCATCGGAGGGCGATATGTGTGAAGTGGGCTAAGATAACTTGTCAACCATTTGTCAACCCACTCCCCTGAACCACAATCATTCTAGGCTTGCATTGTACATGAAGAACAAAATAATACCATCTTACGTGTATTGATACTCCATGAACCCACATTTGAGCTAAGGAAAGACTGTACCTCACTTGATCATATTAGTGTACAACAATCCTCATATGGTGCAATGTTAGTATCATCCATCAACCAAAAAAATCTATGAGCTAAAGATGTACCTTCATTACTTGGACCTATCGAAGCATTGCACCACTCGACGATTGAACTTGCATTTGTCAACTTTGCACTATCTTTATACTTTAACTCTTCTCATACTAATGCTCTTTTCACACATGCTCCTACACCATCATGCTCCCCCTTTCCATTCCCAGCCTCACAAAAGTTCCACATATGTTGAACACCTGTAGTGAGATGCATTCTGCATAACCAGTAGAACATGTGTGCATTCTTGAACTGTGCTACACAATTATCTGACCATATTATATGCCGACCATATGCTATGTACCTCCAAGCCAAATCGCTATAGAACATCTAGAAGAAACCTTGCACAAAATTTGGAGAATGTGTGCGATCATCACTCATATAAAAGTGATACTCACTTAATACCTTCCTTTGGTCCTCTATACTATCAACTACATGAATGAGTACTATGTGCACAAATATCGAAACTTGTGTGGAGTTGTAATACTATGAATGCACCTCACACTGTGGTTGTAGAGTGTAGTTCTCTACAAATTCAACCACTGATACTATGCTACCAACTGGAAAGGTGTCCTTGCATAGCTTGAATTGCATGTCCAACCATCGGGCACTATGGGTATTCCTTGCATACTCATACACTATATTCTCACAAAACATGGACATAAACTAATACACTGGAATCTTCTCAATAACCAAATCACACCTTTTTGCTTTAGACCCATATTTTGTAGCGTATGCCACTATTTTATACT
>VDFB02281492.1:20388145-20441695 GCA_007258455.2 Sequoia sempervirens | reverse complement strand
GCTTTGTTTTTTTGGTCTTTCGATTATGATTGTATTTTGGATCCTGTTGTTTCATTATGGTTAAGGTGGTGATTCTATTGCATGGTATTGGTCTATTTTTTTCCTTGTGACATATATTTTGGTACCCAAACATGCTTGGCTCTCTTCCTAGGGTTTTCCACCTAGAAACAGAGAGATTAGGGTTCCCAAAATACTTATGCACATTCAAATTAGGATGTATGCAATGTAATATGATGTAAATGAACTAAAATAAATGCAATTTACTAATTAGAATGATCTAAAATGAATGTAAAAGTGCAATTTAAGCTATGTTTGAAAACACATTGTGATACGAAAAAAACTATGAAAGATGAAGAGATTGAAATAAATATGCATAATAGAAGGTACAAGGTCAAATATGAGTGCACCTGGATGATGTGTGAGCTTTCTAGAATGTTTGGAATGATGATAAAAATTGCTAATTTTTCATAGTGGGACTCATTCACCAAGGGTGGCGAATCAATCCTCCTACTATTGAAAATTTGTTGGGAACTGATTTCTGATAGTTGGGAGTTGAGTTCTGAAAAAATACAGATTTTCATATTTCAAGTGGGACCCATTCACCAAGGGTGGTGACTTAGTCCTTCCCAATATTTATGGAAAATCAAGAGGCAACACCACTTCACCAGATCTTGCAACGTCTGAATGTTGGGTTGTCGAGGTCAAGTATGTAGAAAATGGGCTGAGAATGCTCAAAATGCTTGAAATATGAATGAGTTGACTTGAAGAGCCTATTTGAATTGAATTCCACTTTTCAATACCTTTAAACTTGTTAAATCTAGAAAACAAAGCTACAAATACACATGCACAAAGGGGGAAAATGTTGGTGGGGTTAGTGAATAGGGGTTTTCCTTGGTCAAACCCCACTTTGGTAATCAAACCCAATTGAAATGAATGAAATATAAAGGAAATGATAAATGAATAGCATAAAGTATTACAAACTTACTACATCCTTGATCTTGTAAATCTAAGGTGATGTCAGTGGCTGCTCCAAAGTGCTTGAAAGTGCTTGAATTGATGATGCAAGATGATTGATTGCTTGAATTCTTGAATGAATTGATTGTGTAGGAGATTGCTTGAATGTGGAGATGTAAAATGAGGTGAAAATAATTTATTTATACAAATATTGTGCCTTACTATCCGTTCATACCTCATCATAGGTTGAAATGAAGTGAATTTGAGTAAAATCCTGAAAGAAATTTTGAAATATTTTTGAATTTGGGGCCAAGGGGGACTCATTTGCCACCCTTGGTGAATGAGTCCCACTTGGGACCCAAAACCAAATGTCAGGAATAATGTTTTTTTTAATGTTGTTTGTCAGGGTAAGACCCAAAATAGACTTAATATAAGCATATAAGGGCATAAAGAGACAAAATAAAGCATGAGAAGGGTGTAAATAGTGAAAATATGCCTAGAGAAGCGTTAAATCTTGTTACAAGACTTTACAACACTTCAAAATAGGACTTGTTAATGAGTGAAAAGGTGGTTTTTAGGTGAATTGCATTAAATGGAGTTTAGAAGAATGTAGAAATTTCTTACAGTTCACTTCGTTCACCTTCACAAGACGTCGTTCTTTGAATTTTAGCACCAAAATAAGCATGTTCAAGCCAAGATACACCATAAAATTAAAGCAGCATAGCTCTAATACTATGAAACAAGACCTAAAAGACCATGAAAATGACAAGGGGCCATTTTTCAATGGCACATTCCCTTGTTATTTTGTGGTAGTAGTACTTGTAGTTAGTAGGCCTAGTTTTGTCTTTTGGTTAGGTTCAAGGGCCCTTTCCCCTACTTCTGTTATCAAAAAAAATTACCATCAGTACTTCATATATATTCATTTCCAATTTATTGATGAAATTTTTTCAATCCAAATATTTTTTTAACAAAATCCTTCTATTGTGTTCAAGATTAAATAATCCAAATTAGTGAATTTTGGATTACTACCCATAATTATTCAAAGAGATAACATTTATATAGTAGCGACCAACTCCAAAATAACACCAATATGCTATTTGGATGAGGGGAAATCCATTATAGTTTATTTTGAACCCAATTCAAACATGTTTGAGAAAAACTAAAATGGAGAAAAAGATGATCCACTATTTTCTAGCAAGAACTGTATAGTATGCAATTGAAAGGCGAAGGTAAACCCATTTTGGATAGCCTACAACTTGAGAGAATCTAGTAATGAAGAGATAACCAAGAAAAGGCACCTGCCTTAGCGAGAATTAAGGATTTCCAACAAAGATTATATGGTCATTTTCCTAATTGAGTTCTTTCCTCATAACTCAAATATTTGTAGCCCCATTTGACATTATATTGACCTAACATAGATGGGACATAAATTATTTTTTCTTTAGAATTTGAAATAAAAATAGTTCTTGCATCCAATATTAACTACAACTTTTGTTTTTGGTTGAGGGAATGGGATATTATGAATAATTTTTGAGTTGTGTTGTGATAAATTTGATTTGTGTTTTGAAAACCCTATTTAACTTATAACCTAAGATTTAAAAATGTAAATTATTACATATATGAAAATAGGGAATAAAAAATCAACTTCAAATTGGAGAGGTAGAGACAAAGAGGAACCTACATTGAAAAATTGAGCTGAAGTAGCTGGTCAGCGATCAAGTGGGACCTGACTAAATTGTTGATTTGTTAAAATTCAAACTTTTGATATGTGTATTATAATTTTATCTTCCTTTTATTAGACTATATTTTTCTAATACAACCAAATCTAACTTTCACACATAAAATATTAGAAAATATGGTATTGTATAGGGGCTCGCCTAGGTCAAATCCCATGTTGGTATTTATATCTCCATATAAAATGATCGATTATGATCAAGAGGGACTTCCGTAGACTCGGCAAAGGCCAAAACAATAATAATTAATTGAAATTGATAAATGAAAAATGATAACATGTTACCTTCATTTGAAAATCCTTAAAGAAGAGATTCGATACAATTTATGGATTCGTTGTTTGCTTGATAGACTTGAAAAATATTAGCTCATATAAATAATAGATTCTTGAAGCTAGCATGTAGAGGATATCTGAATACTTCTCCATAATTTCCTTCTAATTTTTCTTCTTCTCTCTAAAAATAATTTTCCTCTCTTCATTTTCAAAAATGAGAGGAAAACATGCTTATATATGCATTTGAATGAATCCTTTTGGGTAGGGGCCAACTTGGGGTCATTTACAAATAATAAAAGGTCATCAATAAAAATTATAATATTAAAGTTTAATGTAATAATAAAAATAGGGTGTCAAGGTAGTAAGAAATTATCAAGGGTGATTATTTTTGACACTAAATTTTTCCCCCACTTTAGTGAGAGTATGATCTTACATTTGTACTCAAACTAAATGAACACAAATCCACATCAAAACACTAAAGGGGCAAGATGACACTAATTTTATGGGTGAATGAGCCCCCAACTTAGGATCTCATCAGTCTACAATGTTAAGACAAACATACAAATAAGAAAAGAAAAATTCACTCACACATAAGGAATTCAAATAAAAATCAATGAAGTACAAGAAAATAATAAACAAAATACACAAAGAAAACAAGCCATATACAAAAAATACAAAAAAAAGAACACATATACATGAAAAAATAAATAAAATACTTGAGTCCAAGACATAAGAGAAATAATATGACCACAATAAAATAAAAATGCAAGGGTTATTACTAGAAGGGATTTAGGTATGTGCAGGATCATGATGGGCCAAAAAGTGGCAATATGATCGGTATTTGTAGGGTATGTGGCTGACGACTTTTTTTTACCCAAAATTGATGAAATGAAAAGGGTTTTTAAAGGAGATTGTCAACTTTCCACCAATATAAATTATTCGTTACTTTGAATTAATAAATAATTATTATTCATTTTCTATTTGAATTATGACTAAAGTCTTGATTGATAGATTGATTGAAAAAAATCTATAGCTTCCAAACAGTATCACATTTTTGGAATCCAAAACATGCATCACATTCTATGCTTCGCATATTATAGGATTAAAAAGAAAAATTGAATTTCATGAAGTTTTGACCAAGTTAAGGTAATTAGAAATACAAGTTTTTTAATATTTTTTTAAATTTTAATAAAATTCATAGGGTATGTGCAAGATCATCATGGAAAAAATAGACCCTTAAGTGGCAATTAAATTGAGGAAAAATGCAATTAGGCAAATTGGTAAAATTTGAATAAAGTTATCTATATTATTTCAAAAATATGTAAGAATAGAATCTATAGAAAATTGAATTTTAGTTTCTAAACTACTAGGTTTATTTTTTTTTTTTTTTAAATCTATTTTGTGAAAATTTGAAATTTCCAATGTAGTAGCATAGAATTTCAAGGAAAAATAAAAATTAGATTATTCATTCACGACCACCTAACCACAATAAAATGATAATGATTTTTAATAATATTTTAGATATAAATTAGAGGACTCATGTTAGATGTGATGCATACTTTTTGTAATTTTTTCCAAGTAAATAATTAATTATGAATTTTTTTTGTAACTTTAAAAATATATAAAAATTATTATGTTTGACCATCTTAACTTGGTAAAAATTTCATGAAATTCAAGTTTTTTAAAATTTCCATAATTATGTGAAACATAGAGTGTAACACATGTTTTAGATTAAAAAAATGTGATATTGTTTAAAAGCTATAGTTTTTTTTCAATTAGCCTATCAATCAAGACTTTAGTAATAATTCAAATAGAAAATGAATAATAATATTTATTAAATTTAAAGTAAAGAATTATTTATATTGGTGGAAATCTGAGAATATCCTTTAAAAGCCCTTTTAGTTTCATCCAATTTTGGGTTAAAAAGTCGCCGACCACGCACCCCTACATACCACATCATATTGCCACTTTTTTAGCCCACATCATGATCTTACACATACTTATAATTAATTATTTACTTGGAAAAAATTACAAAAATATGCACTTACATCTAGAAATGGAGTCCTCTACTTATTTCTAAAGTCTTATAAAAAATATTATCATTTTATTTGTGGTTAGGGTTGTCAGACAGAGACCTACTTCTTATTTTTTCCCTGAAATTTAAGTACTACTGCATTGAAATTTCAAATTTTCACCAAATAGATTTTTTATTTTTTAAAAATAAACCTGGTATTTTAGAAACTACATTCAATTTGCTATAGATTCTATTATTACATATTTTTGAAATAATATAGATAACTTGAAATTTTTATGTCAAGTTGCCTAACTCTAATTTTTCTAAATTTTTTGCCAATTAAGGGCTTGTTTTTTCCATGATGATCTTGTACATACCCAATTGAGTCAGTAAGGTAAAAATACTTCAATATTTCATTTATATAAAATAAAAAACATCACCCATTGAATGTGTTATTTAAACAAAATGGTATTTTCATAAGGATGTGAAATCACCTAGGAAACACATGGCTCCACTAGTAAGCAAGTTGTGTTATGTTAGGTGGCTATGGAAAAAAAAAAAACTTCATGAATTAGCAAGATTTATTATGACAAATCTATGGACTATTTTTCCAATCATGCTCCAAGGAGTGTGCATAAAATTTTAATGCCATATGGGAAAAATTGATGCTTAACACCACAAGGGATGAATTGATAACCACACCTCAGGGGGTTTTTAAATAACACCACCACCAAAGGGGGGTGTCAATAATTCAAATCTCACAAGGAACATATGAATTGGATATGGTGATATTCCCCACCTTAAATTGTCAGCATACTTTCTATCTTGATATTTTAAGAAAGTAAAAGAGAAGAGGCAATCCATGAAAATGAAATACACCTCCCAAGACTAGTTATCCTTATCCCCCAAGTGCAATGGAAAATACAACCACATAGGACACTATCATGTTTCTATCATAGAAAGAAATATGGTTGCACATAATATTATACCACCATGAATGACAATGAGAAAACATATGAAGATGCAAATGCCACATAGTGAGAGAAACACCATAGAAAAGAGATCATTTTTTTGGAATAATTAGGTACATCAAAATATGCAAGATCACCAAAATCCCTAAGTTGTATTTTACTTTGCAGGGCCTAAAATTCATTGGTGGAATGGCCATGCACTCAATGATATGCACAAAATTAGTTATTTCTATAAAATTTATTTTGATTTTGAGGAGGAAGAGTAATCAAGTGGGCATTGAGAAGGCTCAAAAAAATATTATCTTTCTTTGATAAAGGATAAGTAGTAAGAGACAGTCCCTTCTCTTCAAAATAAAAGTTGGCTTGCTTACCACAAAAATTCATAAATATATTATATGAAGATGGAGATGCAATTTGGAAAGCTAAACTCTTTTTAGACAAGTTTTATGTAGACTTAAAACAATTATTAATTTATAGTTCCATTTTTTCATTATATCCATGTTTAGAAATAGTTTTTAAATCTGATCCTGTAATGGTTTTCCAACTTAGATGGAGAATCCTCATCTAAATTCTTATGAGAATAATTGGTTCTTTTGCAATAATGCAAATTATTTTGAAGTTTTTTGTAGGAATCTCCAAAACATGAGGGATGAAGGGTTAAAAGCCCTCATCATTTTTATGGGAAGATGTTTGGATTGTTTGATGTAAAAAAAATTTGAGAAAATGAGACACAAGACTCCTTAGGTTTAGATTGTGATATTTTTTACTCTCTAATAAAGGAGGGTGAAAAATGTAATGAACCCCAATCATCACCAAAATATGTGTTTGAAGATGAAGCAATATCATGAGAATCATTTGTATTCAACTCTTTGGATTTTGATGGTGAGATTCTAGGCTCCTTGGAGTGAAACAAGTTGTAAAACATAATGATGGACCCAATAATCACCCATGAGCGCATTCATAGTATCATTATCGATGGAAATTAATGGATCAACTTTTGAAGATGGAATGAAAATGTTAAGAGAGTTAGAAGTGTTATGTTGGGCTTAGATTTTTGAATTATAACTATATACATCCACTTTTTCCATATATATATTGTTATTGTATTCCTATTTCATCTTATGATGAAGAGTAGATGGGACTCCTTTCATGGCACGATTCCATAATCTACCTAAGAGAATGTTATACAAAAGAGGTTCTAGTGTGATATGGATAGGGTTAGACAAAAAAATGGAACCTACATTTATGGGAAGTATGATTGTCCGTAATGGTTGCTTACTAAAATTGTCAAAGCCTCAAATTATCCAAAGATCATTTGGTTTTATAAGAATTTTTTCTCCTAGCATATTTATCTAGAAGATCAATGTTAAAAATATTAAGGCCTAATCAATTATCTATAAAACTGCATCTAACCCTAGTTTTATTATTTCTTTAACCATTATCATTAGAGCCTCATGTTTGTATTTGGACCTCAAGTGGAGGTAATTAATATTGAGGGAGGGTAATATCTAACATTATTTTTTCCATTTAATCGAACAAGGCTGAAACATCATTTATTTTTATAGAAGGTAATATCTCTTTCATAAAGCCTCTTGGAGCATCCTCTAGTATGTATGTGATGTTTTAATCAAGTACCAAAGGAAGATCTTAGTTGGAGTATTATGAATTTTCTCAGCAAGCTCATATTATTTACCACTATGTTGAGGAAGAATAGTTGGGGGTGGAAATTATGGTTGACATAATAGAATAGATGTTGTTGTTTTGTTTGATTTCTTATTAATTCTAGTTTTATATGTGTGAACAAATGCATGATAAATTGGTTGCTTCCATAAATCTTGTTGCACATGATTACTACTGAGTTGTTTTACAAAGTTTATGATATGTCTATGAGGTTTTTTATGTCCTATAATAAGGGGTGTTTTAGGTTGGCCAATAATTAAAAGAGTTATGTGATTACAAATAATCAAATGTGGGTGTATAATTTTAAATTATTGGAAATCTTCTATCAATGGAGCACATAATGTAAAATTTGAACCTTCATCTATGCACGCCACCTTAGTATCACTTGAAAGAGAAAATGTACCAATGATTTCATCATCTTGTGTGACAATATTTTCCCAAGTAGGAGAGGTATTGGAAGAGAAAAAAACATGATTCTCAATGAATGGATCCTCTTGCACCAAGATTCCCTGACAAGTAGGAGAGATATTGGGAGAAGAATCAATATGATTGACATTATTATCAATGATTGTATCTACTTGCACCAAATTTATCTCACAATTAGGAAGGATGATGGGAAAGGGGTGAAAGAAAAAAACCAAAAATGAGATAGAAGCTCATTTTCACATGCTTGCAACAATAATTATTTAAATTACTTAAAAATTTATGAAAAAAAAGAGATTAATTATGATCAAATAATATTTTTGTAAGGAAAAATTATGCTATGACCCAGATCAATCTAACAATGCTAAAAAAATAAATAGTTGCAATATTGAACTTCAAAATTTGAAACTAGATTTGTGTAGAGAACAAGTGTTGATAGAGGTTCTCGCAATTTTTTTTATCCCAAACTAATTGGATAGGGGTACAATCTGCCCTAGGCGAAATATGTATTTTTAGAAAATTCAAGATCTAGAAACTACCTATAATGTCTAAGGGTCTTGTTTTTTTTAGGTTCAGGTCTAGAACTGAACACTATTCTAGAAATACAACAAAACCTAATTTTTTTATATGAATCACACACATGCATGTGATTTTTCATATATTTAGAGAAATTTAATATATTCAAATGATGATTTTTAAAAATTGAATATATTCAAATGATGATTTTTAAAAATTGAATATTGTGACTAACTAATTTAAAAATATATATATAGAAAAATAATAAGTTTGGATCTCTTGAAATGTGAGAACTATACATTTTTTTCTTTTTTAATGTTTTTCAATAAAATATGCAAGCATAAATGATAAAAAAATGTATTCTAGTTAGATGTCTTAATGAAAATAACTTTAGGCTAAACACTAAACAAGGAAAATTAGATATCAAATTATGTATTTTAGTTCAAATTATTTAAAAAATTTACTCTAATTCATGATTAATAAATAATGAAAATACATAATTTTGAAATGAATTAAATGTAATATCTTCAAATAACCTAGGTTTTAAAATAATTTTTTAGAATTTATGCAATAAAAATAAAAATAAAGTGTCAATACATTCAAACATAAACCAACTAGGGTTTTATTATTGGCTTGTTGACATAAGAGAGACCTAACCTCCTTGGGTATATGTTATTTGTAAATATTGTGTTGTGATAAATTTGATTTGTGTTTTGAGAAGACTGTTTGTCATACATACCTAGATATATAAATCTAAATTATTGCATAGATGAAAATGAGGAATCAAAAACCATCTCTAGATTTGAGAGGTAGAGATAGAGAGGATCCTACACAAAAAAATTGAGCTTGAAGTAATTTGTCAGGGGTCAAGTGTGCCATAGAATAGATTGTTACATTTTTGGAATTTAAAAATGTGATATTTGTATCATAGTATGCTCTTCATTTTCTTGGTTTGTCTTCTATTAAAACCACATGATCTGACCTACACACATGAAAATAGGGGAAAAGGAAGTGTTGCATAGGAGCTTGTCTACATCATCCCCCATGTTGGTATTTCTACCTACACATACATCAACTAATGATGATCAGGAGGGCAAGCCCTAGGCTGGGTTGAGGCCAAAAGAACAATAATTGACTATAATTGATATTTATGAAAAATTATAATATTACCTTGATGTGATAACTCGTGAAGAAGAGATGCCACACATAAGTTGATATATAAATGACTTGATTTCTTGAAAAATCTACAAAATGTAGGTCACATACATAATAGATTACTAAAGCTAGCATGTATAGAATAAATTTCAATAATTTGCCATAATTTCCTTATAATTGGTTTCCTTGTCTCTAAGAAATTGAGTTATCCTCTCTTCATGTTCAAAAATGAGAGGAAAGCATGCTTATATATGCATTTTAATTAATCTTTTTGTTTAGGGGCTAGCTCCTGGGGTCATTTTCAAACAATAAAAGGCCACCAATCAAAATTTAAAACACTTAGAAAGTTGATTTCTAGTCTAGGGTGATTTTCACCCTTCACTGATTATTTTTTACCTAAATTTATAGGGATGAAGGGGATTTTAATATATTTTATTAATCTATCCCTGAAATGAGTAAATTATTACTACAATTAATGTTATAAGAAAATATGTGTTTCAAGAGAGTGTGAAATTATCAAAGGTTACAATTTTTTTTGCTATACATTTAAAAATAACATTTAAATCTTATAGAAGAGACAGTCATTAATATTTTAATACATAGAGAATCAATAATTTATATTCTTAAAAATAATTCAAGAGCAGTCTAGGGAAGAATTATCAAGATTATTGTAGCATTTCATCTTTCAATATCATGTCATGTTTTTTGTATGTTTATCATATATTTTGCATGCACTTTTTTATGTGTACTAAAATTTGTAGGTTATCAAATCAAATGAAGTCAAGCTATAATTGGTACTTGAAGTTGATGAGTGTGACTTATTTCCATTAAGGAGATCATATCTAAGTGGTGAGTTGCAACAAGTTGTAAATTCATTCACCAAAGCCTCAAGATGACTCTAAAAGATAAAAATATAATATTTCTTTCACCTTCCATAAGCTCACCAACTTTGACACTCTACTTTGGCTCGATTATCTCCATTCAAAGTCACCTTATGATGTTTTATTAAATTTTTAATAAATTGGTTAGCAATTTTAACTTCCTCTTATGGATCTTTCCTATATCCTTGAGGTTTTCATGCCTCCATTATAAGGAACAAACTTATAAAAGCCATAAGTTTTGATTTTAGATGCTGATGTGGCCAAATAACCTAAAATATTTACTTTTTCCTAAAATGAACTCTATATCCTAGACATATTTTTTTCTCTAAATACTTTAGAAAATTTATTAACAATAGGATCATGGTTGAGACACCTTTCCTAACTACATGACTTATCATGATCCTAAATCATTTAAACATATATGCCTACCTAGTAGTATAGGTTCTCACATAATTTTATCTCACCTTTTAGTGCTACTTGACTTTTCTCATTTACTTATTTTGGGGATAAATTTGTGTACCTTAATGATTATCTCTAGTCCATATGACCTTCACACTTATCACTTGATATGTACTTAATATTTATTAAAATATGCGTTTATGAAAAATATTACTTTACATGATCAATATGCATACATACTTATATTATATTTACTCTTCATGTATTAATTTTCTCACCACTCTAGTTTATTGTAGTCAAGGAATGCAACCAATAGAATCAGTGCATATCCTATCACTAACATTCTTATGTTATGGTTTCATACAATAAAAGGTACCTTTATTTTAAATATTCATTTCCATTTCTAGATGGATCTTGATCACATTACATGCTTCTACTTGAAGAATAATACCACCCTAGTACCATCACACTAGGAAGAGTAATACTTTAGCACTATTCTCTCACCCTCTCTTTTAGTATTATTAGAGAGTTAAATCATCTTAAATATTTTTTCTTATTTTTATTTGCATGACATCAACTAATTTCTAAACTTTTTTAAAAATCCTATGGAGTGTACATGCAAAGAAGGAACACATAAAGATTTAGATGGCTTCATTACTTTGCACAAACCCTATATCCTTTTTAGTATGTAGAATTACTTTTTCTGCATTTTTGCAAGTGCTCATAGATTTTGAAATACATATTTAATTTAAGATTCACATGCATCTAAAAATTTAGTAAACATGTTATGGTAAAATTTATGCTCAACCATGATAATTCCCTTTTTTTTTGGCTCGTTTTTATATAATTTATTAATATGATTACAAATCAACTAATGGCTTAAAATATTTTGCAATTTTTTTTCTTATATCCTAAACCTTTATCTCTCCTTATCTACACATAATTCCATGAATTAGGTATTTTCATGCACCCCTATTTTAACTTACTTCTATGAATTTTTATTAGTATCTACTTATTGTGCCTATCATTGCATCCATATCAATGCATTTTCTACCCACCTTAATATTTATCTCTCTCTATTCTAGCTCAATACAACGATGTATGGGTTCAACTTCAATCTATGTTAACCTTAATTTTCAAATTTAAATATTATATAAACCCACTTTTTTCTAACTATTATGTGCTATTTTACTACATTTCGACATGATCTATTTCTATATTATGGTTTGTAAAGACACACATTTGTTTATTTAAATATAAAGAGGGAATATAAAAAGATGTTAACCATTACAAGCATAATCATTATAGGAACATTATTTTGAGGAGAATTAATGGGATCCATAATCTACATTAGGATCATCTAGGCACTTCCAAGCATGAGAATTTTATTTCCAATATTTATGCAAAACCATAAAGTTAGTCATGTCAAGGGAGTTATCTTAGGAGAACATGACCCTCATGATATAGCAATCTCCCCTAAGTAGTTTTAAATTCCATCAATCCTTACACAACAATAGACTCAAATATTGAGGTAATGTTAGTTTCAATATATAATATTTATCCAAACAAACATGGTTGTGAACAAGAAAGTTCAACATGTCAAATAATTTCCATGAAGCGCAAGTTTGAGAATTCAAAATCCAAATTTGATATCTACAAGATCCTAAAATTACTATAGTTTCAAGATAACAAGAATACCAACAAAATTGATTTTCTATACTATGATGACCAAATTTAGTGTGGTATCAATTAATATTCCTTATTCTACTTAATACCTCCTCATTTATTCTATGAGCATGCATTATACATTTATTTTCTCAACTATGTTATTTAGGTTAGAATTGTGTGTTTGTTGACAATATTTATTTTAAAAAGAATAAATTTGCATTACAAATCTACTTTTATCATCACAACTTCTAACTATTCAATTTCTTAATTTTAAACAAAACAAAAAGCTTCCCTTCATTTATCCCATTCAAAATAAATAATTTTTTTTCTTGAAATAATAAATTTGTGCTGTGTCATTTTACATAACATTTTGGATTATATTATGATTCTTGATAAAAATAAATTTGAATATTGTATATTTTAATCATTTTAGAGTGTTCAAGATGTCAAGAAGATACGTATCTCACAATAAGTGGAGGGTTTAAATGGGAAGTGTCAAAGAGGTGTACAAAATACTATAATGAAAAAGGATATGCCAAATATTAAAAGAAAAACCCAGAAAATAATGTACGTGAACATATCAACACAATACAAAGAGAGTTCAAAAAATATTTAAAAAATAATAATAAAAACTATGATTATAGAGGAGACAAGATTAAAAATAAAACATAAATAAATAGAGTGAAAATTAAAATAAAATTAATAAGATAAAATATTAGTTTAAATAGATGTAACAATAAGGAAGATAGACTTTTTGGCTACATTTTGTGTTTATCTAGTCTACGCCTAATGTGTCTTAGTTACTCTTAGTCTCGATGGTTGATTTAGTTTCTTAGTTACTCTTAGTCTTGATGATTGATTTGCTTGTTGGTCTGTGTTGTGGTTGGATTTTCTGACTTAAGAACCTGACCTTTAATGCTTTGTTTGAGATAAGATTCTAACCCCCGCTTTGTTTAATAAAAACAATAAATAAAATAGAGCTAACATTTAAGTGATGAATGGAACCAGAAAGAATAGAGGAAGCAAAAGAAAAATATGAAAAGTAAGGCAAAGATTTTTTCATCTGAGGGAAACAAGAATGATTGTGTAGCGAGAATTGTATAGGCTTAAGTAAAGAGTTTTATATATAATAAAACATAAGAGAGATCAAAAGACGGGTACATTGCTTTAAGAAGTTTATATTGAAACCCAATAGTGGTTAATTTGCCAGCCTTCATCTCTACTAAAATCGTTTGTCTGATTTTTATTTGCTTTAATATCAAACAACTTCTCTTAAACATTTTTTGAAATAGTTGTCTTCCACAACGAACACCGTCTTCATTGAATTTTCAACTAAACCATGTTTTGTCGTGATTGAATTCCCAACTAAACCAGTTTATTTGTGCGTCCATGTTTAATGTCAACTCCATATTATTTAATCCTTGTCTCTACGGAACGTCCAATTCTACTATACAAAATTCCACACGAGCAACTTATTCAAAAATTTTACTATGGTCTAAGATGTCCAAAAAATTATAGAGATTATTGTTTCATCCATTCAGTTTAGTACTTCTATAGAATGCTTCAAAAAATTTCAAAGGAACATCCACTCTATTTTAATTCCATAATCTAAAACCTTGAAAGTAATTCACGGAGCTTCAAACTAGAGAACGTACATTGATGTTGAAACGGTCGATTTACTATTGAATCTCCATAACAATGATAGCCTGTGATTATAATTCGGAGTTTTACATGATAACACGGCCGATTGTCAAACTTCAATGTTGAACAAAAAATATTTTAATGGAGGAACAGGCGGATGACTTGGAGGGCGCGGTAACAGAAAAAGTTAAACAGGAGGAGAGAAATCAAGCTTATACGATAAACTTGGTTGGTGGGGTGCAGATAATACAGTATACCAGCGAGACCAGTGAGGAAGACCGCAATGTAAATCAGTAGTATTGGAAGAGGAGGAAGATAAGCTCGAAGCCTTTCAATCGATCTCAGCAATACCTCCAATACCTGTAAAATCTTTCTCAACAATGCCTCCAATAGCCGCGCAATTCCTCTCCATAAAATACGCAAGATTCGAATTATATTTCGTGGTGGTCGACGATTATGATGTGGCTCCATTGATGCCCACTTTCTGGCTAGGTGATACTTTTCTCTCGCAGAAAGTGTGAAGCCAATCTCAGGCACCCACATCCACCATTTACTCAATGTTAACATGAAATTTATAGTGGAGGCAAAAAGAAAATAATGAGGAGACGTTTCGATGAATTTAGGGCACTGGCATCCCAAGCGTCGAGCTAAGCGTTCCAGAATATTATGAACCATTTGTTTAGGAGTAATTGAGGGAAAAAGAAGGCGGACGGGGCCGGGCCCGGGCCGGGTCGGGGAGCTGGAGCATGCGGCAAGTGCTCAACGGCTAACGGGCGAAATAAATTTTACCCATTATGCTTATGTTATCTGGTTTTATTTTTTCTTGTGAATTCAAAAAAACAAATATTTCGTTCTTAGTTAATCGATAGAAGAATATAAAGACTATATAGAGAACAGTATTTCTTTTCCATCAGGTTAAGAGCGTTAATTATGATGGTTCTTCGCTGAGAGAAAGAATTTTTTTTTTAAATCAACCTTAATTAATGCAATACCAATATTATAGAGATTATTCAGAATGTACGTAAAAGACATACTTGTCTAGTGATTTTTTTAGTGGCTAATATTCGTCAATTGGCTAATAGTTGAAATTTGGGAATCCAAAGTTGACTAATAGTTCAAGCTATAACGTGACTTGAATGGCCACATTTTTACAAAATTTTATTGTAGTCTTATTTAAATTGCCAAAAAAATTATTTTATTAAAAATTTTAACTTGAAAATTTGCCATAATATTGGATACATGATTAAATCAGATTTGCCTAAATTTAATAAATTATAGTAGAAATTCATATTAATTCATCAATAGTATATGATAATTATTAGTTGCTTTAAGACTATATTTCTAATCTTTAGTGTACACCATTGATTTATAATATAATCTAATGGACCTTGTTGTATTCCACTAGATAAATTGTACCCACGATATGTAATTCTCATGGAGCCCATAATTTTGGGTCTTATGAGCATTATAGATTATGGGTACATTTTACCTCACAAAGTACGAGGGTTGTTAGATCAATGATCTAAGAGAAATTTCAAGCCCAATGACAAATATAAATCATAGATCATTATATTATATTTTAAAACAATGGTGACAAGTAAATATTATAGTCTACCCCTTAAACTCATCGATAATTTCCACCCTCGGGCCCCTACTTTTTCATGAGAATTTTTTTTAGATTGGATGGATTTTCCATCATAATTAATGTATTTTACTATTATTTTTTAAGATTCGCCAAAATTTTCTACAAAATTTTAGTGATGTAAAAAAAATTGCCAATAAAATTAATACTTAAAAAAAAAAAGGTAATATTTTTTTTCAAAAAAAGAGAGGAAAGATTCACCAATAGAAATTAATATTTTTTCTTAAAAAAATGAATGATTCATTAGGATTTTATATCATTTTTTTAGGGGGGTTTCTTAAAGTTATCACTCTACTTGTCTTACAGTAATGCCTCAATAGTGGCATTTTTTAAATAATTATTTACAACATATATGGATGATGCAAATAATTTCTATTAAATATTGGGTTGAATAACTTGTTTCACATGTTGGATAGATTATCAATAATGTGAGTATATTTTAGGATAAAAATTTAGTTAAAATATTGAGTGTTAGAATGATAATTGAATAAATTGAGATGGACATAAATTCAATTGGTTTAATATTAATTTTGATTGATGTAATATTACGAGTCTTGTAAATTAAAGATTAATATTATATTTTAGATTAAAGAAGAAAAATGATCCAATGAATCTAAGAGATTGAGATGTGATTGTGTTGTAATCTAGTTCAAGTGCATTTATGTTCTAATAGTATATTTATATTCTCTATAGAAATAGATATTTAATAATTTTTGAAAGTGCTTGCTTGATGTAGTAGCTTTCAAAATTATCATTTTATTTTCCTACAGTAAAAACTTATATAACACATGGCTTTCCTTAGTTGATGGACAATTATACATCAATTGATAAGATTGAGTGTGCTCTTATTCTTCTTTAAAAATTAATATACCTAAGAGAGTATTTTCTTGAGGTATAAAATATAATAAATAAAGAGAAAAACAAGACTAGATAGTTTATGCTTCAAGCAATGCTATGATAGGGATACCACAAAAAGAGATAATAACTCAAAATATCAAATCAATAACAAGTATGCACATAAGAGATTCCTTGAGGAATACGATGAGAGAAGCTATGAGAGCAACAATGAGGGAAATGGGGAGATCAAGAACATATTCTTCACAAACCTTAAACAAAGGTAGCAGTTGTAGAGGCGGTTGTGCAAGGGCTAATTGTGGCAATGGAGTGGGAACTAGGGTTGGCGATGATGACATTGGAGGCATGGGCTCTTTCCTGGTAGTTGAGCTTGAAGGTGATTCTAGTTTGGCTCTCCCCTATTCTGGCTTTTCTCCTTTTCCTTGCAACAATGGCTCTAATGATTGGGATCTCTGGGTTTCTGAGGATGAGGACGATGAATCTCTCTTGGACATCTTTCTTGAGGCTCACCATAAACTTGTGCCCCTTCTCCAAGGTGACTTGTTACCTGATGTGGCTAAGGATTCAATCTTGGCCATGTGGTTAGAGGCTCAACGTGTTGTTCATGACATTAAGCCTTCTTTACCTATTATGAGTTGGTAGAATGACTTTGGGAGCTCTTTGAAAAGGGGTTTTCTTTTGCCTCCTTCGAAAGCTTCTTCCCCTATTACTATTACTTGTTATGTTGCCATGTCTCCTCCCATGGTTTTCCCTCCTAGGTGAGTGGATCCTTTTATGCCTGAGATTTATTTTGACCTTGAGTAGTCTTCTTGTGGGCTAGTAGTTTCTCCCCCTACCATTTGTATTTCTAACGTGTGTCTAGACTGAGCCACTATTGATCTGCAACATGCTCTTATTGGCATATTTATTGGGAGAAGACCCAATATTGATATTATTCATAGTTGGGCTTCTAATTATTGGTATGATTCTTGTTTGCAAAGTGTGAAGGCTCTATCGAATGGTTTCCTTCTATTCTCTTTCAATACTAGTGAAGGTTTCTCTTAGGTTCTTTTGGGTGGCCCCTAGTTTTTCAGTAAGGTTTTCCTTTTTCTTCAATGTTGGGTGGTTGGGTTCAATGCTTTTAAGATAAATTTTTATCCTATTTGGGTTTGTCTCCTTGAGTTCCCTTTGGAATTTTTGGATGAAGATATTTTTTAGGGTATTGTTGATTCTTTTGGTCAATTGAATACCATTGATAATGCTATAAGAAATATAATAAGTTTTTTGTATGCTAGATTTAGGGTTTGTTTTGACAATGGTAAGAAGTTTCCTAACATTATCAATCTGAGTTCTAGGCTTGGGGTTTGGAATCAGACTTTGCATTATGATTTTTCATAGCAGTACCACCTCCATAGTGATGGACCCTTCTCCTTGTTGTTTCATGTTTCCAATGTGTAGGCCATGTTTGAAGGCTCCTCTTTTGTTGAGGGGAAGACAATAGATCTCGAGCATGGTCCCTTTTTTAATGAAGGTGTTTTAGATAAGTGCAACCTTGATGTTGAGATTGGTATCCCTTAAGATGAGACTCCCTTCAATTGTGGGTTTCCACGCATTACCTCTCCTTTGAAGGATTTTTTGAAGTTTGATTTTAAACCACCTTGATGGCCTTGTTTTGGGTTTTTCCATCTTAGGTGTGTTTTGGAATGGTCTTTTGTTGTTGTAGTTTCTTTTCACTGCAACTGGTCTATAACCGGTTCCATGCTCTAATCAAAAGCTTGGGTTTTTAGTGGTCCTTTCCTACCTCACTTATCATGAGTCTTTCTTTTTGTGGTCTCGCCTTTTTTTATCCACTTCTCTTCTTCCTTGATGGATATTTTTTTAATAGGTACTATCTCTTCTAGTATTAATCTAATCAAAACAAGCATGCACATAATTTGTAACTCCTAATGAACCGATGGGTGGAAAGAACTAGAGTGGAGGCACTAGGAGTGTCAATTTAAATTATGATGAAGCTGGGAGAAACAAATATGAGGATGGTGATGGTGAACTAATTTTTTAGGGCCCTTTTCCTATTCCTACTTCATTTGTGTGGCTTGAGTTACTAAAGTTTGTTTTTTACAGATGCTTACTTGTCTACTTTCAATTTTTTTGTTTCCTCTTTTTGGAGCCTACAACTTTGGTGGTTGATTCTCCTCCATATCTATAACCTCTTTATGGTTGGGTATCAGGTCCTTTTAGTGGTATGATATGATGTTTTTGGATGTTGGCTGCCTTGGTTTCGCTTGTGGTGGGGGTTAGGTTGCTACATTCCTACCCCTATTTATTGTGACTATTTGGTAGGGTGGGTTTGAGTGGGTTCTACATTCCTTGTTTGTCTTCCCTTGTTGCTCTTGGTTACCTGCTCTTTCTATGAAAGTTTTGGTGGAAAGCATATGTAGAGGTTTTGGTGATTTTGATGGTGTTGGGTTAGCTACTCATGGCATTTTCTTGAACATCATTGTGTTGGAATCAAGCAACACTGATAGGTGGGGTGAGTCAATGTTGTGCAATTTTTACTTTTATTAATTTGATCTCTTAAGTTCCTATAAAAATTAATTAGAAGAAAGATGCATGAACATAAAGCAATAAGCCACAACACCATAATACAAGGATTTTTACATGGAAACCTTGTTAGGGGAAAAACCACAGTGGAGGTCAATCCATAATTTGAGTACTCAAATATAAATCTTTTACAAATGGGGAATGCACTTGCATTCAGGCACACTGCCTAGAGCTCACTGCTCAAAAATAGGAAGGCTCATTGCCTTACAAAAGATTTGGATTACATCAAAAGTTTTGAACTAAGAAATTAGCATCTACAAATGTCTGATTACAATTCTGATTAGGCTCATGAATCAAATTTTGGATCTTATATGTGATTTTGCACTTTTGATATGTTTTTCCTCAATTCACTTCACAAAATCCTCTTCCACACAAGTGAAATTGTGCATAATCGCTCAAATACTCTTTTGATATTCGCAACATACATCAACCCTTATTGAACATGCCTCGAAGTGAAATAATCTATTACTTATATATATCTGCTACCAAGGATTTAATCGCTTCATGTCAGCTTCAATAAAGTAGAAAATATTTACCAACTTTCAGCTCAAATCATGAATAACATTTAATGTGCATCCACCAAAGTTGACCACAGCATAGTAAGGACCCAAAACAAAATATCCAATACAAAAATACTTGAAACAATTTCACCTTGAACATCCACAACACCCCATATTTACTTAGTCAGCCTTCTAGCAGTGTTAAACAAAAAATTGAATGACCAAATCTCCTAACTCATACACCAATTGATGTGATGACATAAAGATTGATAATAAGACATTCCAGATACCCAATAGGCTTCCCTAATATCCACAACCCAAACTCATAAACTAGTAATGCAAATAGATTGACAAATTCCACTTTAGTCAGATACCATGTTCTTTACTCTATCTCCCGGTATGGTCAAATATTGAAGTGTGGATCACATCAATGACTTAGGTTTCCATCAATGGCAACACCAAAAGCAATATTCCAACACATTATGGTTAAACCCCTATTTTACTTTCACCCAAGTGTTGGGTATGTTGTTTTTTAGTTTCTATATGTCTGGGACTATAGCTGGCCAGTTTCTTTTCTCCCTTACTTGGGTGGTTGGATGAAGAGCCTTCCCCTTGTGTTATTGTGGGTCTTTGGTGCCCTATTTTCTTAAGTTTATCCTTTCTTTTTCTATATCCTCTTTGGGTTTTTTTGTGAGCTCTATTTTCACTCATGCTTTTGTTTTTTCTTGCTCTTTCCTTAAATGGCGTTGGTCTTCTCATTTATGCTACTATTGAAACTCTTGTGTTGCAAAGATGGTTGTCATTGCACCAAAAGATTAACCTATTAATCCATGATACAATCACAAAAGATAATGAATCCATAAGAGGTAGTTAAGCCATGTCATGAAATCAAGTGCTACACTCTACAACACAAGGAGAGCAAGGGAACACACCTTGCAACAATCCCCCTAGCACAAGTGAGGGGTTCAAACCCATCACCCAGGCTCTAATACCAATTGTTACAAAGACAGATGTTGTTCCACCAAAATATTGACATGTTAATGCCCGATATAACAACCATAGTTAATGAATCCATGGGATGTGGTTAAGCCATGTCACAAACCCAAGTGATGCATTGCACAACACAAGGAGACCAAGGGTGTACACCTTGGAACACCTCATTTCAGGATTTTGGGATGGAGTTCTTATTGTCTTTACCCTTGTTTCACTTGGAGGTGTGGGATGTTTCGTGTCTATGTTGGTTGAAGAACCTTGTGTTCTTTATGGTCTAGCTGGCTTTGGGGATTGGTGCCAGTTTGGTGCACATTTTCCTCTAGTTTTCATTATGTTTGTTAGTGATGGTCATTTTGTTGTTGTTTGTGACTTCTCCTATAGAGGTGGAGTCAGTCCTCATTGACATGGATGGTATTCTATTTTTTCTTGTGGCTTCTTCCATTCTTTAATTGAAGACCTCCCTTATTAATGTGGTGCTAGTATTTTGCTAGAGCTTTGTGAGCTGATACAAAGGGGGTTTTTGCAACCTCATTTTTGTTCTTCACCCTTTTATCCTAATGTTGGATTTGATGGTTGTAGTTGCAATCTTTAGAATCAATAGGATAAAACTAAAAAATTTGATGGTTGGCAGTTGGAGTTGTAGCAATTTTTTGTTTCCCTTGGTTCTGTATTTTCCTCCTATTATGGTGGAGTGTAATATTGTTGTTGGGTTCCTAGCCTATCCCTTGTGGTAGTACCTTTTTCTAGTCAGTAGTTGGATTTCATTGGTTATCTCTTATCTTCGGTGAGTAGTTTTTTAATTGTTACTTTTATTTTCTATTACTACCTCTATTTATTTGATGTTGTTTTTGTTTCCAATTAAAAGCATGGTTAGTTGTTCTTTCTTGGCTCAATTATTGTGAAATTTTCTCTCCTTGTTTTTGTTGTCTCACTTTTCATGAGTCACCTCTCTTCTACCTCCATGGCTACTCTGTAATGGGTCTAGGGCCTTCCCTAGTTTAACCTAATCAAGACAAGTATTAACATACAACTAAAGATAAAATATATATAAATAACACTTAACATTAATTCCCTTAAATTGATATAAATATGTGTAATTTATGGATACATGAACCTATAATAATGTAATTGGCTAAAAATATGTAGAGAATTGGTAGTGTGTTAATCCCACAAATCCTAAAGACAACATGAAAATTTAAGGCCAAGAAAACACAACAAAGTTTTGAATTATGATTATGATCAAATAGTTATGTTTGTAAATAAGGAATTACCTCATCCATATTTACAAGGCGAAAATACAAACCCATGTATTGGTAATTTCACAATAAGGTTTGTTATGATATTCTTAAATATAACTTTATTGGATTCACAAGGATTAAAAAACACATACTAATGAATTTGGTGTGATAAATCTTGTGTTTTATTTTATGTATGTTGGTGTGATGAAAGCTTGGAATTTTATAGGTTGGTTCCTTGATCTAAATTAGGTCACAAAGCTAAATTTTAAAAATAAAATAACAAGTGTATGTGCAATCCAAAAGAGAGATGTAACACATTTGAAATAAAGATAGATTGTACCATGTGTAGCAATTTAAATGGACACTCTTGACACTGTCACACTATGTCTGACACCGTCCTATGTGCATGTGCCTAATTATTCTTATAAATTAACTTAATAATTATCATTTTTAGGAAATCGATTTAAACCTAAAAAAAATGATTAAATATTTATTTAATGGACCTTTTAAAAGATAAATAGAGCTAGACTAGGATGCCTTGCATCCATATCACACCTAATTAGACACAAAATTTAAAATGTTATTAATGGTCAAAATATGTTTATGAATCCAAAATCCCTTGTTGGTTTATCATAACCATTAATGTGAAATATGATGAAACTCATATAAATATATGTATTTCCCTCCATTTAAACACTTAATAGAATTTGGATCTCTCAAGCAATCCTAAATATATTTAATGCAATTTTAAAAGAAAAAATAAGTAGAGGATATACAACACTATTTCACTCAATTAGAAGCTTGCAACACATAAAAAAAAATCATGTTTATGCATTGTAAGATGTTTCAAGTTTATGTTTCCTTTTTCATTATGAGCACTAAAACTTGTAGGATCCCCAAGCATCCCCTAATTTATCCTTGTATGTAATAAGAAAAGTGACTTTAGTCAAATAAGGGATACAAATGTGAGTGGTAAGTTACAACCATGTTATTTATCATATATTTTTATCCATTTTCCTCTTCTCTCCTTAGATCACATGATTAATATCATCATAATCATAGTTGGTTATGGGGGTGGAAACACCAAAATGGGTTTTGACCAAGGAAATACCCTATATAAAAAAACCATTCTCCCCTTGTGCTTCTTATAGGTTAAGGTATAAAGTGGATTCAAGTGGATTAGAGATCTCAAGGCCTCAAAATCCTAACTCAAATATTCAGGAAAATTGCATGATCACATAAGGGAAAATTGATTTTTCACAAATGTGTGAGGCTTCAAAACATGATCTTGGTTGTCAAAGGCCCTCAAAAATTGATGCACGTGTGCAAGTTTTGAAACCATAAAAATTTACATTTCTTGAATAAGGTTCCAACTCCTCTGTCCTTCTAGATTCACCTTAGATTCATATGTTACGTTCCTCTCCATCTGCACTTTCAAGTCCTCTTTATTTCTATCTTTTGCTTTGACTTTTTTTAGATTCTATAAAAATTTGTTTCTTTAGTCCTAATTTGTCTAGTTTATAAAATTTCATAATAAATTATCTCATCCCATCAACCCAAAATAGGGGGACCAAAACTCTGACTAACTGCTTGGCTATCCCTTGAGAACAAAAATCAAATAGTTTCTCATGGTTAATTTTGTGTCCCCTAAAGTTGATTGTATAATGTGCTATTTATGTTGGGTGTTTAGCTTAGATATCATTTCACCATATCACACCATGTTTTATATTTAGATAGATAATTTATTCTATATGCATGTAATATATAGAATAATAATATTATATAATCAATGACGGAGCATATTTTAATAATCATCTAGCCAAACAAAATCTAAATTGTGATGAAAAGATGGTTTTTTAAAGTTTCAAAAAGAATCTAAAAACTCTATATTGATAAGCTAATAAAGTATAAAAATACCTTTAGCAAGAGTATCTAGAGGAATGTATTACATTCCTAAAAATATATCCTATTCAAAGAGACATTTATAACTAGGAAAACTATAAAATTATAAATACTTCTTCATTAGATTATAAAAATATACTAGAAAGTGCAGTTAGATATCAAGCATTTTATTTACAAATACCCTACAAATATGGAATGAAGAACACCCATGATTGTAAATTTTGATATTTCCCCCTTCCATTGATCAAGAAAATAAAAATCCATTTTTTCATTTTTTTTTCCTCCTCTATATCATTCTAAATTCACTATTATAGTAAGGGTGAAGTCAAAATTGTAGACTACAAGCTTGCAGGTTGCTCAGGCTTGTTTCCCATGTTGATTACATCAACACCACATGCATTTTTACTTAGATCTATAATTATTTACACATGTTGAATAGATATCCTAGGTTTAATCATATCCATATTCAATGGCCTTAACAACATTTTAGAACATAAAATAAAACCATTATATGTTTCCCCTCTCCTAACCAATAAACTTTGAATTCATGTAAAAAAGTCAAAATTTCAAGTCTATAAAATTAAGGTTCAATTTTATCAAATGAGTATAATGTGGGTATATGAATCATGGAAGATAGAAACTAGTTTTAAATGTGCACATAATGCAATGAAATAAATGTAAAAGATTTATTCTAAGAGAAAGGAATCAAATTGTAACTTGTAGATATCATAGTGTAGTTTATAATTTGCATGTTACAAATAGATGGAAAATTCAGTAGTGTGAACTAGTGAAATTACAATATTTAGGAGTAGGGAGAAAACTCAATGTCTCACATAATTAATGTTAGAAAAATTATGGTGTCAAGGTAGTGAAAAATTATGAATGGTGATAATTCACAATCCTACAATACCTAACTAGTTCACCTAGTAGATTTTATTTATATGATTGTAATCATAGTATAGGTTAAATACCGCAGATCCTAATGAATTGAAGACATATCTAACCCTCTAAGTTACAATTCCAATGAGATGTTTGAAATCATCACAAAAACTAAAAATACATTAAACTAAGCATGAACATGAAAGATTAAAATTATTCCATTATAATACTCCAAACCTTGTCCCATTGGGGGAGTGGCATCACATTAATGTTGAATGATGACCCTTTCCAATCCCTTTGATCAGATGAGTGTTTAACTAAACTCAAATTTTGAAAAACTAAGCTAAATGTGATGAAAGGATGCTATGGATGGATGAAAAGATGAAAAATATTTAAAATGGTGCAACTATGAATAGAGATATTATTCAAATGGGTAGCATTACTTTACTTTGAAAAGGTGGATCTATTTCTCTCCAAATGGTGAAGTATTTATAGGAGAGAAAATGAAGAATCAAGGGTTGAGATCGATTTGATAAATCAATGGTCAATATGGAATCAAGGGTGAGGGCATGGATAAAAAAAAATAAAAAATATCAGGGTGAGATCTAATGAATAAGATGTATCAGTGCCACAAAGACTAATTAATTACCAAGAATAAAATGTATGCCTAATACTATCAAGGAATGAAATCAATTATGAAGAACGACATTACTTACACAAAGACAAGATATGCACTAAAATATTCCCAAATGCAAAGATTTAAGAGCTTTAGATTACTTCACAACTGAATTGCACATAGACAAAATAGTAATTTCATTAATAACAAGTATTGAGCAGTCTTCTGAAAAAAAAGTATAAAGAGGAAACATATATGAAAATAGATGCATCTAAAAAGGAGCATAAACTACTACTTGTTCAAGTCCTCAGCTGATCAAATGAAAAGACACATAAATGAAAGAGAAGTTAAGCCATCACGATGGTGTTTCTTTGTTTCCAACCTCTCAGTTCACCAAAGGTTTCTTTGGCCATGCCTTGAAATCTTTGAGGATGTGCATCAAGCCCTTATGCTAAGGAATAATTAGATTTTTCATCCTCACCTTCCACATTAGATGGTTGTCCTTAGTCAGTTCCATGAGACATTCAAAAACCTTCATGACGTCAATCTCCTAAGATGAGAACAAGTGTATTTCACTAAGTTTATGCAAGTGCAAGAAGCAAATTAAGTGAGGGAGAATCAATCGTCTCTTTGACCCTTTTCTTGAAAGTATCAATTAGGCTCTTGGTTTCGTGTCATTCCTCATTTTTCCTTTATCTTGGAGTAGAACAAGAGCCACCAATGCACTTAGTACTTCACTTGAAATTTTAGTGCATTCATATATGATTTCCTTAAGCTTTTGTAGACTTTGTTTAGCAATTTATATTTTCCACTCTACCCCTTTAACCAATGACTGGTAACGAGCATCTAAAGCACTAGGTATAACCAAGTCTACAACCAACTTTTCCATGTTTGAATTTAACATTAATTTTAATTCAACTCGTTAATTATTCTATAGCCTCTCTTCCTTTTTAGTTTTAGTGATGTCTTCTCCTAAGGTGGTTTTCAAAGCATTCATTTCTTGGAGGCATCTTATGGATTTAGTAATAACAAGGCTTCCCTTCATAACCAAAGACTCAATCAAGTCATCCATGACCCTGCTTAGGCTTTGAAAAAAATTTATTTTAGTTAAGGCCTCCTTTCCAACTACAGTGAGTGATTCTACAAAATAATCAACCTGAGAGAGAGGTCCAAGAATAATCTCAAAAATAAACTTTAGGCATTCCGTCAAGTTTCGAGCCTAGGCTTTCAACTCATTTTTTACTTTCTTTATCTTTCGTCAATCTCTCAACCATTCGAGCTACATATACCTATAAAATATGGACATCTCCATCTCTAGTAGGAGGACTGAGGTCTCCTCTATTCACTTAGAAGTCACTTGCAACTACTTGAGAAACATCCCTTTGTACTAAAGGGTGTTCAATTTCTATATGGAGCCTACTAGAATCTGTATCATCTATTATCCTAGCAATAGTCTTTAACTTCTTAGGTTTTGGAGTTGAAGTTCTTTGTAATAACTGACCCACAATATCCTGTTTGGGTAAGCCACGTTGTATAGATTTTCTTTTCCATGACAATTAATCCTCCAACAAGGTTGGAGTTACTCAAAACTTGGTTTCTTTGAAGCCCAAAGACTCAAATAACATCCTAGTGGCTAGGGGAGTATCCTTTGTGATTTTTTGTGACCTCTGAGATGTGCCTACCTCTCTGATGGGTGATTCATCTTGGGAGGGAGAGGAATGAATATTTAGGGTTTCTAGATCTTTCTCTTCTTCTTCTCCTTCATTTTCCTTTTCCAAAGTAGGTAGGTTGAAAATATCTTCTCGACATATATGTGAGTACACATTCTTGTCAAGTGGTTCTTTATCACCACCTCCTTGGGCTCTAGATGGTAAGGATTGAGAAATGTTGCTAACTAATTTCTCACTAGTAGAGGCTTGAGAAGTACCTTCAACAGGTTGTGCATCTTTAGACCTAGTATGAGGACATGATTTCTTGTTTTTCTTCTTTGTTACCCATTCTTGTATTCTGGCCAAAGCATCAGTAATTTTTGCTTCAATGGATTCCTTCTTTTAAAGTTACAATCCATAGCAGGGATAGGATGGCTTTCTATCAATTCAGTATACAATTGATCTAATATGTTAGACCCATCTTCCATAATGCTTTGTAAATCCCACTTCAAATCATAAATGATTATCTATTCTACTGACAATCTCATCCAACTCCTTCTCAGCTCATATTCATCGAAACAGTCAGCCCAATAATCTTCAAGCCTAGATTGATGGTGAAAACTAGGGCTCAATTTCAAGTTGTTCTTAATATAATCCTTTAAATTGAAGGGTAACTGCTCATCATATGAAGACATGTTATACCTGGATAGTTCCTTCTAAATATTCAGGGAATCTAACATTGATTGACAACTATATCCACCAAAACTAAAAGGGAAATAGATTGTCAATCTTTTCTTGTCCTGGCATAATCTGTTAACATCAGCCAATTTCCTACTTACCTCAATAATCACCCACTTTTCTTCAGGATACTTAGGAAATTTTATAGGAAATCGAGCATATCCACCAACCCTAATGTATGAGAATCTCTAGAATTGAATGAAATGGCTATCATAAAAATCAACAAAATGCATGGATTTAGGTGATAGCCACATTGCAGGATGTCCTTGTATTTCTCTAACTATTCTCATGGAGAAAACATCCATCACTCTTCTCAAATGCAAAAATCTATTTTGTAGCTAGATTTTATCATGATAATCATAAATTGGTACTTTTTCTAGAGGCACATCACTTGGCCTTAATTTGGGCCATGGTCTAGTGTTGGCAAGGGAATATATCAAGTAGAAAGACATGTAGAAAAATCTATTAAGAGTGAAGAATTCCATTAAATCATGCAAATGATCACTAATAATATTGACCCAGTCTACAAATTGTTCTCTACTCAAAATAATGTGGATGAAAAAATACATCCATTCTTCAAATCCATGAACACTTTCATTCCCCCTTACCCTATGTAACAACACCACAATGTCAAAAAACCTCTTCTACAAAATTATTTTTGTTCAAGTTATGAGGAAATTAGGATTTACCCTTTTTTGGTTTGTCTAACCAATTCTTTGCTATAACATTCCTGTAAACCCATTTCTTTATAGTGAATTCAATCTAGGAATGCATCATGTTCATTGGTAAATACTCTTCTCTCTCTGGAAGCTTTAGGAAAGACATAAAGTTGGACCTCAGAACCTTCAAAACCAATCTATTGTCTTTGGTTCAAACCTCCCATGTCTATGAATTATAATACCTTATGCATTATTGAATAAGTTCAAGGAATTGCAAGTCTATGGGAAATACAACAGCTTCAACTAACCCACTCTCTATTACTTGTTCCATGATGGGTGAAGGATTGGGTTTCTTGATTTTACTTCACAATTCATCTAGATTAACATGCCATAGACAAGTATCAGCAATTTTTGGACCCTCATATGTTAACCCAAATATATATTCACAACTCACGTATCTAACCTTTTCCATGAATTAGAAATAGCAGTTTCTAACAATTGATGTTTTCTACAAGGTACCTGTAGAAATAATCTAGAGAATAGACCAAAATGAGCGAAGGACAGGTGCATGAAGTTGGGTTACAATTTTGTGGCCAATTTCAAAAAAACATTGGAAACTCATAACGTGAGTGTGTTATAACACGATCGCATTATGAAAATTTAAAAGAAAAGAAAAAGTGAAAGTGATTCATTTTATGTCAATTGTTCTTCTCCGCCCATGGCCAAAAACCCTCATTTTTGCACTCGCATTCTAGGAGGAGGGATTGAGAAAAAATCTCCAACAACATTTTCTATTTCTTTGCAAGGATGGCACCATGATGATGAAGAGGTGGGAGAGGTAAGTATTGTTTGCTATTTGTTTTGAATTTCTTAGTTTTAGGTTGATTTTGTTAGTTTAAGGTTATATTTGATATATAAATTTTTGAATTTTTAGGAGATGAAAATGAACTCACAAACCCACAAAATCCTCAACAAGAAGAGCAACCAAATCCTGAACAAGAAAATCAAACTCAACAACAACCTCCTCAACCAATCCCTCAACACCCTCCTGGCACTCAACAAAATTTAAAGTGAGATTGAGAGCAACAAAAAACAAATTAACGATTTTATTTGTAGGTTGAGTGATCCAAATGTTTCAACCACAGAAAGAATGACCCTTGCAAATTCATTGAAAGATATGTTAAAAAATGTGGATTCAAATAGCAAACAAATAACTAGATGGAAAGATAGGAGGCAGGTGGCTAGGGCATATTATGTAGATAAACTATCATATAAACAAGTAAAGGATTTAAAAATTACAAAAGGTGATTTGTGCTCTTTATTCACTGACCCATGCACAAATCAAAATCTTACCCTCAATGCGAAGAGGTTTCCTATTCATTGGTGTCACTACCAAGAGATTAGGAACCATTTTTATGATAGGTGGTACATGGTCTTTAATGACCGACCGTGCAACAATTGTGAAGTCCCCCAGTATTTTCTTAGGAAACTATATAGTGAGTTCATATTGAACAAATTTCCAAATTATTTTGATATGAGGGACTTCTAGGGGAGAGCTGGAGGGTTGGCTTAGGATAGGCACGGTGCATAGCTAGATCCTATGTAGCAAGGGAGACGAGCTCTCGCTAGGCCGTCTCATGAGCACGTTGTTATGCCTTCCATCATGAAGGAGAGTGCCAACGTAGAGACATTTCAGGTGATCAACACTTTGACCTAGAGTGTCATCTGTCATACTAGCCCTATTCTACAATGCCATGCAGGGGAGTCTTCGAGTGGTGGCCTTCGAACCCATGTGTGTCAATCTTTCAGGGTGACTTGTTCATATGACCCCACCGACACTCAGAGGCTACTGTAAAGGATCCATATGAAAATACAGAGATGGAGAGGGTAGCCGACATTTTCCATGATGCGTATGGAATTGATACTCGGGTAAAAGTTAGCATGTTCATTGAATTTAATTTATTAAATTTCAATTTTGAAATGCAAGATTAACTAATTTAGTTTTATGATTTTAATAAAATTGCAAGGTCACAATGTTGAGACTGGATACACCAGCCCTCCACCTACTTATTTATGCAATACACCTATCGGCAGGGTATGTAACTAGTAAACAATTATAAATTTATAAGTCATGACGTGGATCACTATTGTAACTTTTTTTGATTAAATAATGTTTTTTTAATTTTCAGATGTTGGTTGTGGAAACACCTCCAAATGTTACGAGGGAAATGGATATCATTGTTTCATCCGCTATAAAATTCTTGATGGCTTTGATAGGGTAGGTATGTGGAAAATTACTAAATTTCAATTTACATTCATTATTATAGATGTTAGTTCGAGTGAAAAATAAAACTAAATTATTGATTCATAGTCTAATTTCTATTTGGATGGTTTATACAGGGCTTGAGCATGCCTCAACATCAGCCTGCGAATATTTCCTCATGGAGAGTGATCGTGAGATGGCCGTTATTTTTTTAAATATATCATTTTTTATAATGTAATTTCTATATATTGATGTCTTTACTTCTTAAATTGTAAAAGTTGAAACTTCACCAAGAGCTTAACACTAGTAGGAGGAGCAGCAGGAGCACTCCTTGAGTGTAGTAGAAATGATTGATAGACCTATCCGTATCTGATCAACCAATAAAGGGCTCTAGAGTTTATTTCAAGAGCCTGGAGAGTAATGACTTTTGATTCTAGAGCCCTTTGTTGTATGCCTACATGGTAGTTTTGTACATATTTTGTATTGGATATATTTGACATTGTATGCCTATATGGCTATTTTGTACCTATATTTTATACTTATATCAACATATATTGATGTATGCGTACATGGATATTTGGTTAATATAAATCATTTTTATCGATGGTGCCCATATTTTCATGTTATAAATTCATGGTTCAATAGATATGAGTTACATGTATTCAGGTGTATACTTTACAACGTATGCGTATTCATTGTGACTTATGCATTTTCATGTTTATACCTTGTATTCGTGCATATACTTTGTATTATGTTGTGTATACCATGTATTTGTGTGTATACTTCAAGGCATATGTGTTTGTGACTACTTGTGCTTCCCTTATTCACATGTACATGCTTGACTTATTCACATGTATACTTATTAATTGGTTAACCATGGCATTGAATATCGATGTCCTTCATGATTTGTCTTGAATAAATTAATTGATTTATGCTAAAAAAAACTATCTAAAAGAAAAAAACACATTTTCAATTGGTATTCTATGAAATGATTTATAAAAAGATTCGAATATATTTAATCCTTTGATTGGAACAACTCAATTAAGCAAAGGATATGTATAATACTTTTCGTTTTAGATTAGCAATGCATGGATGTTTCAAAAAGTATCCTTGATATTACAAAAAGATGTGTTTATACACTTCAATTGTGCACTCACCCTTTGGTTCTTTGAAAGAAAAATCTACCTATGACATTGTTACACTGCACAGGTAAACCAGATTTTGTATTGTGGAGCTATATTAGGCTACCACTCTCAAGACCAATGTAACAATGATACAAAATAATGTTTGAGACTACAAGAAGACATCAAAATGGCTAGTGTACTAAACAAATTCTTATGATTTATGAAGAACACTGATAACTCTACTCAGTTGGCTTCTTTTTTCAAAATCATACAAATTGAACCCTAGCATAAATAGACTCTATATATCAAGCTACCACAATTCAAGTTTCAATGATGAATATTTATGATGCATGTTTTAAATGACAATCAAGTTTATTGTGGTTTAGGCTACATATATATTTATATTTATTTTTTACATGATTTTGTACCAACGAACCCAAAATGAACCGAAACCCCCCTCCAAATTTTTTTGGCCTAACCAGTGAACCGAACCCCTGAACCTGAACCCGAACCTCAAAACCCATTCCAACACTCTTCATTTTTCCTGCACAAACTTAATTGACCACCAAATTATGGTGCCTCTTCACTTTACCCACTTTTACTCCCTCAAACATCTCTTTTTCATTGAAAACCTCTGTTTTCCCAACTAAGGCATCATGCAATAACATAATCTTGATCTCCCCTGTCCTTGAAAACATTTTGAGCACATCAAACTCCACAACCTCACCCTATTTCCAACCTATTATAACTTATTTTCAAGCAATTTCTTTTTTTCACCTCTTCTAGGCTTGCTTTTAAAGGGCCTCAATTTTGAATTTTGAATAGGGGCAGCGTTAGTAATCTCTTCCAATGCCTTTACCAATGCTATTTTCTTATTCATACTCCCTATTCTACTTATAGCAGGCCCATATCACCGAGGCACAACCTAAACAATAGATGGAATGGCATATTTCAACATATTACACTCGAACCCTTAAGGAATCGATCAGGTTGAACGTAGCTGAAAGTGATTCTATGTGTTTGGGTGTGAAAGAGGACCATGCCTAGTGTAAAAATACCTATTTGAATGCGTTGGAATAGTTTTTTTCATCACACGACTTGTAGAAAAAAAGTTGCACCACTTTGCAACTTTCCACTGCTTCCATTTGACACTTTTTCCATCAACTAAAAACTAGACACCATGGGAAAACCACTCTGAAATAAAAAAAACTAAGAGAGGTTATTGTAGAGGGTCCTAACATGATCCCATAGGATTAGACGAGAAATTTCTAAGCATCACTGTGTCTGAGTAACAACATGCTGAATTTTGCAGCCATTTTGCACTTTGGACCCTTAAGGGATCGATCCAGTTGAACTTAGCTTAGAGTGATTCCATGTGTTTGTGTAAAAAAGAAGACCATGAATGGTGTTAAAATACCTATTCAGATGCATTTGAATAGTTTTTTTTGTCACACGAGTTGCAGAACGGAAGTTGCACCACTTTGCAACTTTCCATTACTTTCATTTGACACTTTTTCCATCAATTCAAAACAAGACACCATAGGAAAACCATACAAAGATAAAAAAAAACCAAGAGAGGTTATTGTAGAGGTGCCCAACATGATACCATATGATCAAATGAGAATTTTTGAAGCATCACGGTATCTGAGTAACTAAAGTTTGCAGCCATTTTGCACTTTGGACCCTTAAAGGGATCGATCCGGTTGAACGTAGCTCAAAGCGATTCTGTGTGTTTAGGTGCAAAAAAATACCACACCTAGTGTAAACATACTTATTTGGATGTGTCAGAATAAATTGTTTGGTCACACAAGCTGCAGAACGAAAGTTGCACTACTTTGTAGCTTTCCACTGCTTCCATTTGACACTTTTTCCATCAACTGAAAACTGGACACCACAGGAAAACCACTCTGAGATAACAAAAACTGAGAGAGGTTATTGTAGAGAGGCCCAACATGATCCCAAAGGATTAGATGAGAAATTTCTAAGTGTAGACACCTAAAAATGACCTAGGCCTGCAAGCTTCTTTTTTACCACTTTCGTCCTAGCATAATTAAGTCATTTAATTATGTCCTTGATCCACATTTGACTATTGATTAAATAATTCATAATTATTTAATTAATTCACATCATTTTATTCTTCATGATTATTAAATAAATAAATTCTATTTATTTATTAAATACGTCATTAATTGTCTAAGTCTTCTCTTAATTAAATAAATTTCTTAATTTATTTAATTACCCTTCATCATTTATTTCTTCCTGATTATTAAATAAATAAGTTTTATTTATTTATTTAATATGTCACTAATTGTCATAATTAAATAAATTGATTAATTTATTTAATTATTTAGTCTTATCTGCTAAATTAAATAATTAAAATTAATTACTTAATTGCCAATTTGATATTCCTTTCATTTTAAATAAATTAAATTATTTAAAATGTCATCACAATCTTAACTGACAGTTCACTTTGGTAAATAATTGGAAAATCAATTATTTATTATTTCACAAATCCATATTTTGAGTTAACTCAATTCAAAATGGAAACTAATCTTCCAAAAATCAAGTAATCGGGCAGATTCTTGATTTTGCAAATCTGATCTTCAGTCCAAATCTTATCTTCTTCTTTTTCGAAAATCTTCATTTTCTAATTAATTTCCTCATTTATTCTCCACCGTCGATCCAATTATCTGAGATATTATTTTGACCGTTCGATTAATAAATTTTCCCTAACCCTAATTACGGATTCTCAGATTCAATTTGGACCTCTCATTCTAGGTCTTTCTTAGAATTTAATCTCATCCATCCACTCAAAATTGTGCTTTCTATAAAAGACAATTTTGCTCATAATTTCAGGATCCTGTCATTTTCGAATTTAGGCATTATAGTCATTTTAGCATTGGTAATTATTATGTCATTTAGCATATTTTCATAGGCATAGGCATTATTCTATCAAATCTTTCAACATTTGCATAGGGCTTAGACATTACTTTAGGTTGCTCATTTGAAATCTGAAGGCCTCATCTGATTTGTTGCAAACTAGAAGGTGTAACAAAGGTGAACCATGGAAGATGAAGATTTCTGGTAACATTTTTCCTTTAATTTTCATGTTTATTTCCTTTGTGCTTTGTTACTTCATTGGATTTTGATGTTTATTATCTAACAACCTAACTCCATCTAATTTTCCATTGAATACATTGGTGACAATGACGTACCTTTGGACTTTCAAATGAGCGAGTACATGCTTCAGATAGTGTTGAGAATACTAGGGAAACCCTCACCGAAACTGAATCCCACGAGTGGGAACTTGGCTCAGAACGATCCCTAAGTGACTGTTGTCTTGATGACTTGTTTGTCGAACTAGGGGAACTGACCTCTGAACAACGGTTTTGGAAAACATTCAAAATTGAACAGGCACCAAATAGGAAAAGTCCCATTACCACTGCCCATGACATCCAACACCCATCATCTAAACCCCCTCAGTCCAATCCATCTGAAGTATTAGATGATATTGACAATCAGGGCTCTAAAACCTTTACCCCTTATTTTGACAATGACTATGACACTAGTGAAGGAGAATATTGGATAGAGTCTGATGTTGAGTGGGATGATGATAATCTCATCTACAACATCACTGAATCCATTTGCATGCTTTCAGCATCCTCACCCAATTCACCAACATTGACGATGGCATTTCCTTAGTTTACCCTGACCTAGTCGATTGGGACCAACAAGGACTGCCAGTGCTGGACACATTTCAGAATGATGAAGCAATTGCTGAATTTATCAGGATTTTCCATTGATTTAGACTACACGACATACTTCGGCAAGACTGTTTAGTCCTCTAGTCGCAAAAGTAAAAATAAGAATAAAACAAAAAGTGAAACATCTCTAGGTGAAAACTAAAAGGCACCTCTTGACGATAAAATAGTAAAAATAAAGGACGTATCTGCGGGTGAAAACCTCTCTGAGGTGCCCAAAGATGGAGGACTGGACTTTCTCCCCATGCAACAGGAGAAATCAGCTATGCTTATTCAAGACACAATAGAGGATAACATATCAACTACAGAAGATCCCAAGATGGTCCTCTTTGCCGCATCATTAACTAAAGACAAGAGATCAGAATTTCATAAATTCTTTGCAGAACGAAAAATCAACTTCGCATGGTCCTATGCTGACATGCCAGGATTGGACCCAGAACTAGTTCTGCACCATCTCCCGCTATTTCCTAATGCTAAACCGATCAAGCTGAAGTTGCGCAAAATGCACCCTCAAGTTGCTCTATTGGTCAAGGCCGAGTTAAAGAAACTACTAGATGCCAGATTCATAAGGTCTATAGATTACGCTAAATGGATTTCCAACCTAGTGTCGGTGACAAAGCCAAATGGGTTGATCCACGTATGTACAGACTTTTGAGACCTGAATAAAGCATGCCCAAAGGATGACTTTCCTTTGCCAAACATTGACATCATAGTTGACCTTACAACAGGATATGAGATGCTATCCCTCATGGATGGTTTCTCCGGCTATAATCAAATCCACATTACTCCTGAAGATTAGCACAGAACGACATTTACTTGCCCATGGGGTACATATTGTTGGAATGTCATGCCATTCGGTCTCAAAAATGCAGGTGCCACATACCAAAGGGCTATGACCACAATCTTCCATGACATGATGCATAATATAATGGAAGATTATGTAGATGACCTATTGGCCAAGTCAGAAACTAGGAAAGATCATCTAAAGGTACTCGACACAATTTTCAGGAGACTTGAAGAGTACAAAGTCTGGTTAAATCCTAAGAAGTGTGTTTTCAGGGTCACATCAGGAAAACTCCTAGGATACATAGTTTCCTGAAGAGGCATAGAGGTCGATCCAGAAAAATTAAAAGCCATCATAGACATGCCTTCACCCAAAGGAATCAGTGAACTAAGAAATCTACAAGGCAGAGTACAGTCTATTCAGCGTTTCATAGCCCAATTGGCAGATAAGTGTCACCCATTCCAGTATCTGTTGCACAAGGGTATCCCCTTTGTATGGATAGAAAAATGTCAAGAAGCCTTTCAACAAATCAAAGATTATCTACTGTCAACACCAGTCCTCATGCCTCCAATTCATGGAAAGCCATTGGTACTTTACATCTCAACTACTAGTTCAGCACTGGGGGTATTACTGGCACAAAACAATCATGAAGGAAAAGAACGAGCCATCTATTACATCATCTGCACACTAATAAGGTATGAGTTGAACTATACACACATTGAACGTGCATGCCTTGCTATTATCTTTGCATCCCAGAAGCTAAGACACTATATGCTCAGTCACCAGACACAGCTGGTTGCCAAGATTGATCCATTGAAATATCTCTTGAGTCAGGCAGCATTAACAAGCCGGTTGGCAAAATGGGTTATGATACTAAGTGAGTATAAGATACAATATGTCGAGTGTAAGGAAATAAAAGGACAAGCAATAGTAGATCAACTGGCAGATGCACCGATTCAAGTCACTCATCCACTAGTAACTAATTTTCCCGATGAGTCCATTTTTCATGCGGAACCGGCGGTACCATGGAAGCTATATTTCGATGGGTCTCATACTGGTCATGGCTCAGGCGCTGGAATCTTGTTTATCACACCACAAGGGGATTCAATTCCTAAGGCATTTTGGATCACTTTCCCTTGTACAAATAACATTGTTGAATATGAAGCACTAGTCACAGGTCTCAAAATGGCAATTAAATGGAAAATTCAAACGTTGCATGTATTTTGGGATTCCCAGCTTGTTATCAACCAAGTGAATGATGACTATGAAACAAAGGATGAGAAGTTGCTCCCCTACAAGAGGATGGTGGACAGTTTCCTGACATACTTCTAATTGATTACTTTTGAACAACTCCCCAGGACACAGAATAAGGTAGCGGATGCAATGGATACTATTGGTTCTCTCTTGAACATCCCTCAAAATGTGTCACAATTTGAGTTCTTAGTAGAACAGCTTTTAATCCCGGCATATGATATCCCAGAATCAAAAATGGTTTGCGAACTTGTTAGTCCCAACTCTCCCTGGTATCAGGACATTTACGACTACCTAAAATCTCAAACCCTCCCACTCAACCTGTCCAATAACTAAAGGAAATCCTTCATCCGAAAATCTTCCAAGTATGCCATCGTCAATGGCACCTTGTACCGCCGTAGTTTTGACGACACCCTCCTTAGATGTCTTGACACCAATGAAGCGCGTACAATCTTACACAAAGTGCACGACGGTATATGCGGATCTCATTCGAGGGGTCCTACTCTAGCTAAGAAACTAACGAGACTTGTTTATTACTAGCCAACAATTGAAAAGGATGCAATTGAATATGTGAGTACTTGTCACAAATGTTAGATTCACAGCGATTTGATCCATGCTCCAGCACAGGAACTTTGACCAATGACTTCTCCTAGGCCCTTCGCTCAATGGGGACTCGACCTCGTGGGTAAAATTCATCCAACCTCCTCCAACGGCCACAAATTCATTATCACCGCCATTGAGTATTTTATGACGTGGATCAAAGCCATCCCATTGACATATATTACCGGCAAAAAAATATCAAAGTTCATCGTTAACTACATCATCTGCCAGTATGGCCTTCTGCAATCCATCATCACTGACAACAGACGTCCGTTTAAAAACCAAGACGTTCGGGAGTTATGTGAGCGATTTCACATTCAACACCATTTTTCATCTCCCTACTATCCACAAGGAAATGGTCAAGCTGAGGCATCCAATATAACCATTGTCAAAATTCTCAAAAAGATTGTCAATGACGCTATCCGTGACTGGCACATACAACTCAACCCTGCTCTATGGGCTTACTGAACTAGCATTCGTACACCTACAAGAGCCACTCCATTTGCCCTAGTCTTTGGCACTAAGGCCATCCTACCAATTGAGGTCGAAATTCCTTCACTACGAGTCTCCGTGAAGGGGCTAACCAATGAAGAGGAGTATCGACAATCACGCATGCATGAGCTAGAAATGCTGGAAGAAAGAAGGAAAAATTCATTGAATCATCTCCAAGCATATCAGAACCGTCTTTGTTGTAGCTACAAAAAGAAGGTTATGGTCAGACAGTTTGACATTGGCGACCTAGTTCTCATGCAGAACCCCAAGAATCAAGCGGACAGAGAAAAGCCAGGAAATTTTGAACCAAACTGGTTGGGTCCTTATATTATCATATCTTCTTTCAGTTCTGAAGCTTATTAGCTAGCCACACCAGATGGAGAACAACTGACAGAGCCCATCAATATTTTACATCTCTGAAGGTTCTATGCATAGCATCAGAGGACTAAGTTGGAAACCGTAAAATACAAAAAAAAATTGAAAAAATGATAAAAGAACTCGTCACCCTGATGAAAACCTAGCAAACAGGCATCTTGGTGACACCAAAAAAATAAAAAAGTCAAGAAAATAGTAAAGAGAAAAATGATTCATTCAATAGTGAAAACCTGGCAAATGGGCGCTTTGAACAAGTACCATGGTGAAAACCTGTCAAACAGGTGCCATGTGTAGTTAATCATTGCTCTGCCATCTACTGTCACTTTGTCTGCCTTGGCTTAGGATGAAAGGTATTATCACCATTTCGCCACCACACTCTACCCTACCTATCATAGTGGATAAACGATTGACATCAAGTCCTGACGACTGTCCACCTAGTAAACCAGCAACATCCCGTCCATGTGGCTAAGTCTTGGACCTGATTGGGGGAAATTTTTTTATCATGAAACTGTAGTGGATGTCACACATGATCTTGACAATTGGCAAAAAGTCCTAAAAAAGAAAAAAACATGGCAAAAAGTCTGAAAAAAAGACAAAAACATGGCAAAAAGTCCTAAAAAAAAAGACCAAAAACATCATAAAATGTCCTGAAAAAAGACAAAAACATCATAAAAAGTCCTAAAAAAGACAAAAACATCATAAAATGTCCTGAAGAAAGACCTAAAAATCATAAAACATCCTGAAGAAAAACACAAAAACATTCAAATCAATGTCAAAGTCAGTCATGTCAGTCAGTCCATGTCATTGCCGAACTACGAGGTCTCTGAGTGCATGACATAGGCAAGGCCATCTGTCGATGAGCCCCCGAGACCGCACTAGGTTAGTCCATTAGGGTTCATGGCATTACACTGGCACACACATCAAAAATCTTCTAGTCACGATAGATCATTTCTCCAAATGGGAAAACTCCTAAAACAAAGTATGGCAATTATTCATTCAACATGACAATCGTATCACCATGGTATATTATCATCATATGATCAACACAACTCAAACTCAGTCAAAACAAGTTGAACTTAGTCAAAACAAGTCAAATTATCACAACCAGTCAAACTATCAACTCTTGGTTGCCTTTTAGATGAGTCCTTCTGAAGAATAACCTCAGTCATTTATGCCTTAGGATGTGTCCTTCCTAGGCATTGGCCCTATCATTTGACATTTTTGAGGGATCCTTTCTGACAATTAAGGATCATTCCTCTTGGCATCACCATTCTTTCAGATGTGTCCTTTTGAAGAACAAAACTCTGACATTGTTGTTTTAGGATGTGTCCTTCCTAGACATTGACATTATTCAGGATGTGTCCTTCCTGAATATGGCAACCTTTGGCATTCATCATCTTGACATCATTAAAACTTGACATCCAGACACACTTTGCAAATACTTGGCATTCATTTTTGGCTTTTTATCATGTTATTAGTTTTTCAGCGAGATCCTCACACCAGGATTTAGAGAAGCAGCGATTTATCATGACATTTGTCTTGTCTTTTGACACTCATGTTACTAGTTTTTCAGCGAGATCCTGACACTAGGATTTAGACAAGTAGTCACGTATCATGACATTTGTCTTGTCTTTTGACACTCATATTACTAGTTTTTCAGCGAGATCCTGACACCAGGATTTAGAGAAGCAACGACGTATCATGACATTTGTCTTGTCTTTTGACACTCATGTTACTAGTTTTTCAGTGAGATCTTGACACCGGGATTTAGAGAAGCAGTGACGTATCATGACATTTGTCTTGCCTTTTGACACTCATGTTACTAGTTTTTCAGCGAGATCCTGACACCGAGATTTAGAGAAGCAGTGATGTATCATGACATTTGTCTTGTCTTTTGACACTCATGTTACTAGTTTCTCATCGAGATCCCGACAAAAGGATTTACAAAAGCAGCGACGTATCATGATAATGGCTTTATCTTATTTCTTTCTGACAGTCATGTGGCTAGTTCCTCAAGGATGTCCTGCCAACAAGATTTAGAGGAGCAACGACGTTTCATGACTTGTCCTTTTTGTCTTTTTCTGCTTGTGGTTGATTATGACAAAGACTGGGGCAATAACACTCTTGGTATGAGTCATGATCTTCCTTGTCTGTGAATACTTGTCTTATGTGATGGTACGGCCTTGCACACCTTGATCTATGTCATATCATGGTGTTTGTTGGCCATCACAACAATTCACCCAATGATGATTAAGAGCAATAAATATTAAAAGTCCTATGGTAAGGTTTGAAGGATTTGGTCTAGGAACTAACATGCATCTTCTTTAGTCTTGTCATCTTCTCTCACCCATCTCATATAGGCATTGCATTCATGTATTTTGCACTAAAATTTCTTCGTCTCTTCATATTCCAGTCTTCTAATCAATTTCGAGAGCACACCCATGTTCTTCGAACCCGTCTATCCTCTCGAGGGGGCATACTGCTACCCTCCTCGTCATTCTTCTTCGTCGTATTTTGCACTGAGGCATATTTTTGACTTATTTTCTTTGTCACAATGCGACATGCTACATTATGACAAAGAGGAGTAAAATGTAGACACCTAAAAATGACCTAGGCTTGCAAGCTTCTTTTTTACCACTTTCGTCCTAGCATAATTAAGTCATTTAATTATGTCCTTGATCCACATTTGACTATTGATTAAATAATTCATAATTATTTAATTAATTCATGTCCTTTTATTCTTCATGATTATTAAATAAATAAATTCTATTTATTTATTAAATACGTCATTAATTGTCTAAGTCTTCTCTTAATTAAATAAATTTCTTAATTTATTTAATTACCATTCGTCATTTATTTCTTCCTGATTATTAAATAAATAGGTTTTATTTATTTATTTAATATGTCACTATTTGTCATAATTAAATAAATTGATTAATTTATTTAATTATTTAGTCTTATCTGCTAAATTAAATAATTAAAATTAATTACTTAATTGCCAATTTGATATTCCTCTCATTTTAAATAAATTAAATTATTTAAAATGTCATCACAATCTTAACTGACAATTCACTTTGTTAAATAATTGGAAAATCAATTATTTATTATTTCACAAATCCATATTTTGAGTTAACTCAATTCAAAATGGAAACTAATCTTCCAAAAATCAAGTAATCGAGCAGATTCTTGATTTTCCAAATCTGATCTTCAGTCCAAATCTTATCTTCTTCTTTTTCAAAAATCTTCATTTTCTAATTAATTTCCTCATTTATTCTCCACCGTCGATCCAATTATCTGAGATATTATTTTGACCGTTCAATTAATGAATTTTCCCTAACCCTAATTACGGATTCTCAGATTCAATCTGGACCTCTCATTCTAGGTCTTTCTTAGAATTTAATCTCATCTGTCCACTCAAAATTGTGCTTTCTATAAAAGACAATTTTGCTCATAATTTCAGGATCCTGTCATTTTCGAATTTAGGCATTATAGTCATTTTAACATTGGTAATTATTATGTCATTTAGCATATTGTCATAGGCATAGGCATTATTCTATCAAATCCTTCAACATTTGCATAGGGCTTAGACATTACTTTAGGTTGCTCATTTGAAATCTGAGGGCCTTATCTGATTTGATTCAAACTAGAAGGTGTAACAAAGGTGAACCATGGAAGATGAAGATTTCTAGTAACATTGTTCCTTTTATTTTCATGTTTATTTCCTTTGTGCTTTGTTACTTCATTGGATTTTGATATTTATTATCTAACGACCTAACTCCATCTAATTTTCCATTGAATACACTAAGTATCACAGTATCTGAGTAACAACATGCTAAAGTTTGCAGCCATTTTTCACTTTGGAGCCTTAAGGGATCGATCTGGTTGAACATAGCTCAGAGTGATTCCGTGTGTTTGGGTGCGAATGAGGACCAACCCTAGTGTAAAAATACCTATTTATATTTTTTGGAATAATTCTTTTGGCCACACGAGTTGTAGAACAAAAGCTGCACCACTTTGCAACTTTCCATTGCTTCCATTTGACACCTTTTCCATCAACTGAAAACTTGACACCACAGGGAAACCACTCCGAGATAACAAAAACCAAAATATTTTATTGTATAGGATCCCAATATGATACTATAGGATCAGATGATAATTTTCTAAGCATCACAGTATCCAAGTAACAACATGTTGAAGTTTGCAACCATTTTGCAGTTTGGACCCTTAAGGGATCGATCTATTTGAACGTAGCTCAGAGTGATTATGCATGTTTTGGTGTGAAAGAGGACCATTCCTAGTGTAAAAATACCTATTTGGATGTGTTGGAACAATCTTTTTGGTCACACGAGTTCTAGAACAAAATTTGCACCACTTTGCAACTTTCCATTACTTCTATTCGACACTTTTTCCATCAACTGAAAACTTGACACCACAAGAAAACCACTTTGAGATAATAAAAACTGAGAGAGGTTATTGTAGATCAGCCCAACTCGATCCTATAGGATCATATTAGAATTTTATAAGCATCACGATATCTGAGTAGCTACATGCTGAAGTTTGTAGTGATTTTGCACTTTGGACCCTTAAGGGATCAATCCAGTTGAACGTAGCTCAGAACGATTTCGAGTCTTTGGGTGTGAAAGAGGACCATTTATAGCATAAACATACCTATTCAAACATGTTGGAATAGTTTTTTTGGTCACACGAGTTGCAGAACGAAATTTGCACCACTTTGCAACTTTCCACTACTTGCATTTGACACTTTTTCCATCAACTGAAAACTGGAAACCACGAGAAAGCCACTCTAAGATTAAAAAATAAAATGAGAGAGGTTATTTTTTCTTGCCCCATAACAATTCCATAGGTTTAGACAAAGATTTCATAAGTGCCATGGTATCAGAGTAATACCACGTCAACGATTGCTACCCTTTTGCACTTTGGGATTTGATGTTTCATTGAATTGTACGGTTTTGTATAGGTGATTGCGCTTTTTTTTCGATGGAATTTGGTGGTAAAAATACTTAACTCCATTTTAGTTTTTCTTTGGTTGTATTTCAAGTGATTTTTTGCATTTTAGAAGCCAATTACTGAGGGTCAGCTTGTATACCCTATTTTAAGGGTTTTGAGTCCATTAAAATGTCATATTAATCCTTTCACCCACTATATGCTTCTATAACTCAATGGAAAGGCTTATTTATTGTTATAAAAAATGTTTTCATAGTTTTGTGCATAAGGGAGGTGAATAGAGGGTTTTTAGGCGATGCCCTAGATGTCAAATGGTGCATTTTTGAGTGGAAAATGGTGGTTTATTGCTAGGGTTTGAAGAAATATTTGGGGGCAACGATATCTCCTAAAATTTTAACCTTTTGTAGACCTTTTTGAACATTTTTTAGTCTTTGGTTGGTTGTGGGATGTTTCGAGTATGGTTTTTCAACAAACCCTTGCCCAACTTATAGTCTCCAAATCTCATCAAATGGCCCGCTTATCTTTTAGAGAACCTGGTCATCCAATGGCAACCAAACATCAATCAAGCTTTAACATAGACCCTAAGAAAAATTCCCAAGATATCATACCATGTTTCTTTGTACCATCATTAAGATCCAATAGACCACCTTGCATAAAGGATACTAAATTAGCCCTATTTACAAGGAGACAACATTTTAAATACTATATCTTCATTCAAACTCCTAAAACAACAGTATGTTATGTGTAAAAACCTCCAATTCCATGATTTTTTTCCCAGTCCAAGACATCTACACCCCTAATCACCAAACCCTCTATTTCAAGCAAAATACTTGGGGTTTTAATGAAACTCCTATCTCCCACACTTTCGATACCAAAACAAAGCACCAAACACACTTACCAAACCCTACACATCATGAATAATACATTACATGGACATTCCTTCCCACATTTTGTCAAAACACTGCTTGAAACCCTCATTTTCATCATGAAAATACCCTGTTGCAGCCCTAGAACATCATCCCAAACACCCAACCTTGACTCCACAACATTATAATCAGGTTAGGCATGTATTTTACAAGTTAGAGGACCCATTCCACAAGTTATAGTAGGCACAAAAATTGGAATGGGTTGAATTATATCAAACGCCTTTTGCCCAAGTCATACTCTCTCAAGGTTAAGAATCTCAATCTTGAACTAATAGTGATTACTAAGAAAGGTAATTCCACCAACTCTATCAAACAATTTTCGATAGGAACAATAAAAGCAGAGGATTTGAAAGGAACTCCATGAAAACAAAGCTCTCTAAATGGTATATCAAACTCTTAGACCTCATTCTTGCACATTTACAACCAAATTCAAAGATTTTCCTTCAAAAGGCTACAAATTCAAATATTGACAATTTTGTAGCAAGAATGCATTTTTTTGCACATTTGACCACCAAGACTCAAAAACTCACCCTAATAGACCTTAAATGGTCTTGATTGACCTTATTTAGCATAAATAAACACAAAATACCTTAATCTAATCTATTTACCACCTATCAACCTTCAAAAAGTGAAATTTTGCAGCTAGGAGACTAGGTGCTCCTACACCAAAATTACATTGTGTCTGAGCCTTCAAGAGCTTTAAATCTAGCCTTTACAAATGATTCTACATCTTTCCATTCATGACTAACTATTGAGCTTGTAACTAACATGACTTATTACATTATAAATCAATTGACCATGTAATAGGACCTTATTCAATTGACAATTTACTCAAAACACAATTTACTAACTTGAAATAATTCCATGAACCAAATTTTCTCAATAACCTTGGTGCCCCTACACAAAATTTCAATATTTCAATAAATTTTATTACAAGTAAAAATATCATTACAATGCCTTAGGTACTATGTTCTCACAGATATTTTACAATGTCACTCATACATTCAAGATTTTCTTATAATGTCTACATCATAGGTTCTCATTTAGAGGTTAACTTCAAATGAGTAACTTGAGATTCCCTCACAAAGATTCAAATTCTCTTTTATAATGGCTTCAAATCAAAATTGATATTTTTCAAAATCATCAAAATAAGGATGTTGCATTGCTTTTTTGGTTGAGATTCTCTTCGATGGCTCAAAAATCAGCATTTTCTGCAAGGAGAGACCAATCAATATTTACTAGTTTAGTTATAGATGTACGCAAGGTAAAAGAATAAAAAGAAACAACTCATCCAAAATGGAAATGAAATGAAAATATATGGAAGACACTTGTAACAGATAGGCATGGAAGTCTCTCAAATTAGTCACTCCTAGTCATACATCTTCATTGCAAGTTCCAAGATACCTATTGCACACAACACCTCTCATGAATCTATAATATTTTGAAATTCAAGATGATCCTATAATTTCTACATCATAGGTGCTCATGATAAGGTTAAATTCAAATGAATAACTCAAAATTGCCTCACCAAGCTTCGCACGCACTTTTGTAATGGCTGAAAATCATAATTGAGATTTGTCAAGATCATCAAAATAGGGATGTTGCACTGCTTTTATGCCTGAGATTCTCTTGGATGGCTCATAAATCTGAATGTTATGCAAGGGGACACCAATCAATGTTTACCAAGTTACTAACAAATATGACAAGTAAAATAAGATGATAGCATTGGAATCAAATAAATTAACATGGATACACGTATAATTTAATAAGAACCATTGTGCATATACTTACAAATTAATCCAATGAACCATTTGAATTTCTCTACTGTTTATTTTGTCAAGTATTGCCTCATGGTCAGACTCACAGACCTTCCACAAGGTCTTGTTCAAAGGTCTACCTCCATATTTTCTCAAATGAACAGTGGATACCACAACAAGGTTCGAGTAATGAAGAATCTTACAATGTGTGTCAAAGTCCTCAAACAACCAATGTTTAACTCTTATGTGGGTACCTTCTAAGCCACGTTCCAGTAACAACAACTGAGCATGTAGGGTATTCAATGTTTTCTCCATCTATAACTAGGGCTTCTAATTTATTTTTGGCCTCAACACAATGACACAACTAATAGTTTGTTCCCTCTTTTTTTCATCTACAATAACTGTATAAATATGCCCTGCATTGAAATGTGTAGAAAATCACTTGAAATTAGTCAACATTATGAATACAGTACAAAGTAAGATAACAATATGGAATTTCAAAAAATAAGTAAGTAGATATATTACCTGGTTAAACTAGATCTGATACATGGTCAAAGTCAACTGATGATTCCATCTATGTTAGTTCCAATGCCATCGGAGGGCGATATGTGTGAAGTGGGCTAAGATAACTTGTCAACCATTTTTCAACCCACTCCCTTGACTCACAATCTTTCTAGGCTTACATTGTACATGAAGAACACAAGTATGCCATCTTACATGTATTGATACTCCATGAACCTACATTTGATCTAAGGAAGGAGTGTAGCTCACTCGATCCTGTTAGTGTACAAAAATCCTCATATGGTGCAATGTTAGTATCATCCATCAACCAAAAAAATCTACGAACTGAAGACATACCTTCATTACTTGGACCCATCGAAGCATTACACCACTCAATGATTGAACTTGCATCTGTCAAATTTGTACTATCTTTATACTTTAACTCTTCCCATACTAATGCTCTTTTCATGCATGCTCCTGCACCATCATGCTCCCCTTTCAATTCCCAGCCTTAGAAAGTTCCACATATTTTGAACACATGCAGTGAGATGCATCCTACACAACCAGTAGAACATGCGTGCATTCTTGAACTGTGCTACACAGTTATCTGACCATATTATATGCTGACCTAATGCTATGTCCCTCTGAGCCAAATTGCTATAGAACATCTAGAAGCAACCTTGCACAAACTCTAGAGAATGTGTGTGATCATCACTCATATAAAATTGATACTCCCTCAATACCTTCCTTTGGTCCTCTATACTATCAACTGCATGAATGAATGTTGTGTGCACAAATATCGAAAAATGTGTGGAGTTGTAATACTGTGACTACACCTCACACTATGGATGTAGTGTATAGTTCTCTACAAATTCAACCACTGATACTATGCTACCAACTGTAAAGGTTTCCTTTCATAGCTTCAATTTCATGTCCAACCATCAGGCACTATGGGTATGCCTTGCATACTCATACACTAGATTCTCACGAAACATGGACATAAACTGATACACTGGAATCTTCTCAATAACCAAATCACACCTTTTTGCTTGAGACCCATCTTTTGTAGTGTATGCCACTATTTTATACTTCCCAAAATCTACTAGTTTATGTCTCACCTCATATGTGATTTCCATATGTCGACATACTCGCATTCATTGCAAGCCACCACAACACTCACATGAACCATCCAAGCATGTTGTCCTGTAGAATATTTGGCCATCCTCTATTTGACATAAAAAAAAATTATAAGAAATATCTTGAAGATTTTGGTAGGGATTCTATGCCCCAATCCTGCAAAACATCATTAGTATGCAAATATAAACATATAGAATGATAAACATCATAACAGTTAGTGAATTCAATATGTAGTATACAACAACAAGTAGTGTGTGTGTGATTTATCTTGACATAAAAAGGTTTAATAATTTCAAAAAATCTTTGAGAAATACTAATTTGAGGATAATCATTTTGAAATTTACGATAATATTAGGCTTGAGTTGTATCCAAAAAATGCTTTGGATGTGGCTCACGGTTCCAACTATCGATTCTCCTTCTTACAACATCCCTTTGATTCAGAGATGACCTTGTATTATTCTTCCAATAATCTTCAATTAGTGTTCTCAATTCTTCAACAACTTTTTTATCTTTATGTGGTAGTCTTCCCAAGAATTCCCATAATTCATTTGAATCGGTGCCCTCAATTCTTTTCCACCTTTGAATGGCTTTTGATAAAAAAATTCTACTAATTCTCATTTTTTCACTTGTTTTTTTAATGAGACGAGATCTCTTAGTTTGATAGCTTACCAAAGTTGATGTAATGACACGTCGAGTGACATTACTATCCTTTGAGCATGAGGTCTTACCCACACTCTCATAAGCATCCATTAGATTCTTCACAATAGTGTTTTCACTTGATGCATTCGATGTTCTCAACCCAAGAGTCTTCATGATGTTTCTATACTTTAAACCCTGAATCATTTTAACAAGTAGTTGACATCTTGTGGTCTCATTTATCCTTTCAAATAAGATTTTCCAAATATTATCAGCATGTCTTCTACAAGTGCATTCTAGAATCTTACCTTTCATGTGCTGCAAAATATCCTCATCAATATTAATCAAAAACTTTTTCTTTCTATGCAAAATTCTAGGTGGTGTTCTCCTACGTACATACATCTCAACATTAGCAATTTCATCAATATTTAATTGAGGTGGGCTAGATTGCGTACCTTCGATCGAGGGTGGAATAGAAGACATACCTTGAGGTTCACGTGGGGATGATGGCATACCTTCTTCATCAAATTCAAATGATGATGTACTCTCAACTTCAGATGTGGTGGATAGTGTCCAACCATACTCACTTACAGTAGATGGTGTCCCTCCATATTCACTTGTGCTTAATGGTGTCCCTTCGTATTCACTTGTGGTAGAGGGTGTGTCTCCAACTATGGTATCTGCATCTCACTTAGCATGACTCTTTCACATTCATTCCCTTTTTTCTTCCAATTTATTTTCTCTTTTTGACAGTTGAGGTTCCTCTTCAATTGGCGTGTTTTCGTCAATCGTTTCCAATTTATTCTTTTCACGATATGTCGCCACCCTTTCTCTCTCCTATTCTTTGAAGGTTTCATACTCTTCATCTATTAGATCTTTCTTCCTTGCTCATTTCTTTATCATGGAAGATAATTTTACCTGTAGCATGGTAATGAGATGAATATTAGTTCCTCAAAAATGTATCCATTAAAATAAATGAAATATATATGTCATTCAAGGCTTCATAAATATAAAACATAGGTGATGAGGTAGCTAAATAATGATGAGATAATTTAGAAATAGATGGAAAACATGGAATAGGTCTTGGGGAACTCATTGGATTATTTTAAAGGCATTAGGGGTGTTGGGGTGTGCCTTGACAAGTTGAAAGCTTCCTTGTACAACCCTAATGAAGCCTTGTTTATGGCTTGTAAATTAATCTTTTGATACATTTGTTTTGGGTGTTTGATCTTGTGATTTTGGGAAATTTTGGAGGATGGTCTTAGGAGTCTAAAACCATGTTTCATTGTCTGGTTAATTCCCTTAATCAATTTTTATTTTGACTGTCCTATTGGTGAATGTTGCAAAGTTGCATGGGCTTATGCAGGAGCGATGGAAGAATGGATGTTTTTGGGTGCAAGGTCTATTTGTGTGATCATATTGTGTTGTTTAAATATTTTTTAAATCATCCCCAAGTCCTATTCATATTTCTAGTTGTGTGAGTCAAATTGAGTGGTCAAGTTACATTGTTGAGAGGAATAGTGAAGTTGGTGTGTGCATATAGAGTATTTGAGAGAAGCTTTTGAAAAGGAAGTTGCTTCCCTTTCTACTCTACATCATTTTCAATAGTATTTAGGGGTATAGGTAGTAGAATTTTCAAAATATGCAAAAAAAATTACGTTGTGAAATTAACAATCATCAGAAGTTAGATTTCACATGTTCACCCCTTGAACCCTAGTAGTAGTGGAAACTCAGTGTGTGCCCTATAACTCAAATGTTCTCCCAAAAAATAGAGAAAATATTGATGGTTTTAGACACCCATTTTAGATTTATTACACATATCTCAATGTTAGGTACAAGTCCTTTGGACCAAATCCCAAAAAACATCCCTTCTAGGCTGACCTAATTAGGTTGATTAGGCCTAATTTGCAAAGCAACATGCCCTCAAACTTATCACACGACCTTGAAACCTTAGGGAATAATTTCTAAGGTTCCCAAACCTCCAAAATCACAACTATATTCCTCTGGTATGAACAAATTCATGCCAAACCTGAAAACCCTTGTTTTATGCACTATTCAAGAGGGTTTATTAAATATGCTACTTACACAACCTCCTAGACTTTAAAAACAACTTGAGAAAAGAACATTAACCCTGCACATTCCTAAAATTTCAAAAAATCATGACCTCCCATAGAGATTATCCCAAACCCTAGGCCTAAACCCTCATTCACATGCATTTTTGTTCACAACAATATTACTCATATTGTAAGTTTGCACCCCTAACACCTATAACTCACTAAAACCACACCAATGGATTGAAATTATCCGTATTACATACACAAAGCACTAATCTTGCACACTTTACATGTAAATTCAAAAACTTTCCTTCAAAGGCTACATAGATACTTTTGTGCAAGATCACCATTTTTCACATTTTAACACCTAAACTCAAAAAATCAACCCAATACATGCTTAGTGGTCTTGATTGACCTTATTCAAAACAAAAAATGCTGAAAGAATCATCCACCTACCTATTAACCTCCTAATTACCCTCAAATGATCAAATAAGGAGGATGAGGTGCAAGTGCTCCTGCACCAGGGTTACAGTAAAACTATATTAAAGAGGGAGACCAATGGTCACCTCTTTCAAATTTGAGTTTTGGAAGTTGAAGTGGTTTTTTTTACGATGGAAAAATTATAAAAGGCCATGAGAAACTTGAATGGAGGATGATCCTTAGATTGGGAATCAAACCAAATGAGGAAATGTTGAGTTTTCCTTAAGAAAAATGAGGTTTTGGTGAGTGAAAATGAGTTTCTAAGTTGGCTAGCATTATTTTATGTTAGATTGAGCATGAGTAGGGTATTTTAGGTTTGTTTGAATAGTTTTCAAGTTTTGGAGTGTTTGGAAAGTGCTACTTTCAATAAAACCTAGGGTTTCTAAGCCCAAGGAGAGGGTTTAATGGTTTGGGTGGTAAATTATTGAATCTCTGCAATCTAATGATGTAATTTGAAGTTTTGACAAATATAAAATGCTTCCCCAAGGTTTTAGGAGATTACGCAAATTTTTTAAGGTGGTCCGTTTGTAAAAGTGGGCTAATTTGGGCCCTTAAAAGCAGAGAAAACCTAATTTGTGCAGTTTGGTACAAAACAAGCATTGGTGATTATTGGATAAGTTGAAAGGCTCTATAATGGGTCCCTGATGTGTGTTGTGTTGTGAGTTGAAAGGTTGTGTGAGTGGAATTATACCCAATTGAGTGACTTTGATATGCTATAAGGAACAGTGTGAATATGCTGAATGAAGTCCTGATGAAATTGTGAATTGAAAATTGTGTTTGCATGTTGGAGTTATGTATTTGTGTGTTGCAGGCCTCCCCCTACTGCATTAGGATTATATTTCAATTTTTTATAGACTTTTATGGAAAATTTGGTAGCATAGACAACGCAATCAACTAGTTTGTATAAATGTTTGACAAAATAACTCAATGAAAGCTTTGGAAGCATACACAAAGTAAGTCAATTGTTAAATAACAAAATGCCTCAAAGAGGTGTGGTTTAAAAATGTAATTGGAAAGTGTATAAAATTGTGTAATTTAAAATGTCCATTGACAACCTAAGGTTGTAACATGACAAAGAAACAATGATCAACATGGAATATGCAAAACAACAATAATGAAAGCAAGCCATAATAGAATGAAATAAAACGTACAAAGACTTCACATACCTAAAAAACCTGAGTTTGAAATGTAGGAGTTCTACCCAATTATGTAGCCTTTGCTTATTCTTTCCTCAAGCTCCTCAACAATTTGACTTTTTCAAAAGCTTGTTCCCCTCCAAAGTTCAATTGTATATCAATTGTCACTAGAATTCAAAATTGAATTGATATTACATTCCTTTCAACGTGAAAACTATGCTATTTCATGCAAAGGTGGTGAAAAGATCATGAAAAAGGTGGTGGAATCTAAAAATAATACATGGAAACTTCACCCAATCTTCAAAAAGTTACTTTTTATTGGAGCACGTGCAGAACCAGGAGAATATGAAGAATGTGGGCTGATATCATGGGTATATTGTTTTTTTTACCATTTTTAGTGCAAGATAACACGTGCTCCCGTTATAATGTACGCTGTTATTTCTTCCCAGAATGGTTATGTCTCTACTTCTAAAAAACATACTTGCCTTATCATAAAGTTGGTTTCTTTTATACATTTATTTTATCTCTTTTTTCTATACTCTCTCCCACTCTCTCACACCCTCTCTCCCACTCTGTCACCCACTCTCCCACACTCTCTCCCACCCTCTCCCACTCTCCCACTCTCTCTTCCACTCTCTACCACCCTCCCCCACCTTCTCCCACTCTCTCCCACTATCTCCCACTCTCTTACACTCTCTTACACTCTCTCCCACTCTATCCCTTCCTATCTCTCACTCTCCCACTCTCCCA